>UXGC01000826.1:0-51156 GCA_900480045.1 Eurytoma adleriae | reverse complement strand
CCCCCCGTTCTTCGAGAACAGAAAAAAAGTTGCGGCAGACGGCTGCTATTTTAAGCTTTTTAGCGCTTCTTTTATCACGCTGGCTTTAGGTGCACATCTTCATTTGATCATTCGACCACATGTTTTGCCGATCGGGCCGATCGGGTCAATCGGGTCAATTGACGGAAGGGGTTACAAGCTGTAACTAAACTGGTAATTTATAGTAGTCCTATATAAAAGTAAGGCGATGCCTGCAATCATCGCGCGCTCATCGTTATCCTTTTAAAGTCAAAACCCTTCTGAATTTCAGCCAAGTGCTGCAGTACTTGTTGCCACATTTCTTTTTCGATTTATAAAAACCTGTAGACTTTTTAAATACTTTACAAGCTCTTAGAACTCTCTACCTATACCTAATTGTTGTAGTAATTTTCTTTCATTTCAATGAGTTAAAAAAATTAAAAATGTATGAAATTAAATTTAGAAATATATTATATAAGTACAAGCAAGTGTGTATAGTATATATTCCACTTATATGAGGCATTCTACAAAAAAATCCCGTTGGCGGGTTAAAAAAATGAAGAAAAAATCTATGAGTTCATCTATTTTCCAAGTTTTTTCTTGTCCTTCTGGCTATACCTATATATAATAGACAAAAAATGTTAAACATGCAATATCAAAACATGTATTCTTTTATTTCTAAAAAATAAGTTTATTATATGAACAAATTTACAAAAATATATTTTCGGATCCAAAAACTGCAAAAAAATATTTTAGGGTTCATCTATTCTATCTTATTGTTCAACAAACGATTCGGATAGAGCTATTTCTTTTGTTTCTTTAAATAAAGTCCGAAATTCAAAATATTCTTTGCAAGCTTCATTCGTTTTATAAGAATCTATGTATATAAGGAGAAAAAATACATATTTTGATATGAAGGGCTCAATATTTTTTTTATTTGCTATTGTATAGCTAAAAGAGTAAAAAAAACTTGTAAAATAGGTAAACTCATACATTTTTCTTTAGTTTTTGAACCTGCTAACGGGATGTTTTTGTACAATGGTACGTAAAACAATGATTTGAATGAAAAAAAAACAATAAAATTAAAATGCTTGATAGAATAACGATAAAATAAAGGTCTCACTAGGAGTAAGCGGCAACTTATATAAATAAAAAAGCAAATGATAATTTTTTCCGAGATGCGGCTTGTGAGTGGCTCGGCTGCAAGAATTAGAAGAGAAACAAGAGGAAAGAGAAACTAAATGAGCGGAGCTTGGGAAAGGAGAGGAGAAGCAGGCGGAAGGCCAACATCGTCTTGAGCTTTGATATAGAAAAAGGAATAAGGCTATAATTGGCGGATATCGCGAGCGAGCGGCTCGGCCGAGAGTCGACTTTAATGATCGAAAATGTTGTAAAAATGTTCTCTCTACTTTTATTCCTTCTTTTTTATGGTGCTAATAAAATAAAGGCTCACGCGATACCTCAGACTGCACGAACTCACCTGTGCATGCATGTGCGCGCATGTGCGCGCATGTGCGCGCAAGATTGCTCACCCTTTTCCCTGCAAGCGTGAAAGCGCCGGCGAACGTATCCCGCAGACAGACATAAAGATGTTGCCACGAAATCACCGTAGCGGCTTTATTAATTACCTGCTTATTTACTTGTTTATTTATTTATTTATTTTTCATCTTTTTTATCTTTTTCTTAAGCTGGTCTCTGGTTAAAGGAATAAAAGAAGCTTTTATAAAAGGAAAGGGAGTAATAGGCGGAGCAATAGTTGTGAAGGTCCAGAGGTCCTCGCGAGTGCGCGACTACGCGACTACGCGACTACGCGTGCAGTCATATACATTCAGTTATACTGCATCCAAGAGCCGGAGAGGCGCAGCCGGATTATACGGCATTACGACACCTGCGGGATGCGGAACGATGGCACGCCGGGGCACAACGAGAGGCCCTCCTCTCATATCTCTACATAAAATTAGTACCTAAACGCCCTTTCTACTCACGACGTGCCCAACTACACCTTTGGCGCGCATCACTTACATTCATACTCGTTTTTACAAATATATCAGAGACCTTCATTTTTCCTCATTATAATGCTATTCTTTTTTTACTTTAATTTTACTCACTTTATTATACCAAAAGCTCTACTGCTTTGTATAATTTGTAGGCCTCTGTGACGTCAAATTATTTTTCATTTAAATCAGTATGACGTTTCTTATACGAACACTGATAAGCGATAATCTTAATTCGTTCAAAAAAAGATTTTATCTTTTTATTTTATTTAATTTCACAATGTAAAAGAAATGTTACGCTTAACTCGCAAACAAATAGCAGGTTTCCCCTTATAGAAATATTTATTTTTAAATTCAAATAAATACTTAAACTTTATAATATAAAGGCAAGAATGCAGAAGTCTCATGCTAAACTTATTAAAGGAATGTTTATTAAACAGTAGATTTTTAGTTAAAAATATGCAAATATATGCACACTCGCTTGTAGAAAGTGATTTTTCTAGAGATTTTTGTAGATATTTATACGTGAAAGAGTGTGGAAAAACGGAGTTTTTGAAAAGAAAAAAGAGTACGATTCGCCTCAGGACAGAAAAAAAAATCAGAATGAGTAATTAAACGAAAGTTAATCCTAGAGCATTCATTCGAGTGTTTGCACACGTACTAGTTGGGTGTGTTATCTCTCGACAAGCAGTCGACAACAGAAGAATGAAATCCCACGGCGCGTAAAAATCTTAAGGTTACGCGCAGTTCGTGCGGCGGATTGCTATATTGGCTAATGCCTATATGCACGAGAAATGGCACGGAACTTATGCTTAAATTCTATTGCAATGTAATACAATTAAATAAAATAAATTAATTTTCAATTTCATGATTAGATAGCAAAGTTGCGAACGCATATTGCGTTAGCCCAGAAAAAAAGGAAATTTTTCTCAAGTAACGCAGTAAGTTAAGGGAGCGAAAAGGAATAAGCGAAAGAGAGAAAGAGGACAAAAGCAAAGAGATTAAGGCCCGGGTTCGGGCTGCTTGTGCCGAGAGGCCCTTTTATAGAGGTGCAGCTCGGAGACGCAGCGGCACGGGGCCCGCGCGGGGGCCCCTTTTCCAACCGCATTTAAACAATATTAATTTTACTGCCGGGTAATCATGCCTCTCTCTCTTTTCTCTCTATTTTCCCTCTCTATTCCTTTCGTTTTTCCGCAGGCGCAGGATCGCTATTGGGATTACCGAGGTCAGGTAGAGCCAAGTCGGCACGTCGGACTCGGGGTGCATTTTACAACCTATGCAGAGAAAAAAAAGTGCGTTAGCCGTCTGTTTGCACTTATTGGAGGTGGGAACCGCCCGGACACTCGCTCAAATAGTATTTATGAGGAAGCGCGGAACCGAGGTAGCTTGTTGCGAGCTTCTTGTTGCCACGACAAAGCCAAGAGGATATAAACTTGTCTCTAAAATATAATTTGATTACTACAAAAGTTCAAACGCGATCGCGTCCAAAATTCTAAGCTGTAATTATAAACTGAGTTGAAAGATGCTTTCTATTCTGACAATTAATGTCGTACCCATAATAAGATCGAACGAAAAAAGTTCCTGCTCAAGGGTGAGTTCTTTATTAGATCAGCATCAGCAGAATTGCTTACAATAAAGGATTCTACGAGTCGCGACCGTCGGCCATTGGCGAGGAGACTAGGCGACCTCCACAAGCTCCGCCTATGTGTAGCTGTCCGCAGCTGGCGCACATGGAGAGGGCAGCCGCGAGAAACGAAAGGAGCGAGAGGTATCCCTTCCACCGATTCCTCCTGATGCTGGGCCCGCTCTACCAACGGACCAATCGACCCTATAACATCAGCTCGGCACTCATCCTATTCAAAAAAATCCCGAGACAGCCAAAATGGAGCCTCCAAGGGCTTTTTAACCAATTTTCTATTTTAATTAACATTTTCAAATACATTTGTTATATTTCTAATAAATATAAACCTTTCATCAGAATTGACAGTTCATTTTCTCATTGTGATCAACATTTCTCTTAATAATGTATTTTTGCTTCCTCCTTGATTTGTTCTTTTGCTATTAAAAAATCTGGTTTAAAAAAAAAAGAATTTTCAAAGTAAAACATTTAAAACTGACAAAAAAATTAGTTTACTATGTCCAACGATTAGGGGAGTAAAATTAATTGAATTGTTTTGAAATTTTGTGGAGAAGTAGAGTTTACACACCTGATTTGCTGTATGTTTTTCTATGTATATCTAGTGATAAATGTTAAAAATACTTCAGTTTATATTTTTTAATTTTGATTTCTCGAGAATGGCTTTTTGTATTGACTTGAACAGGACATATAATTTGTGTGTAACACTTGTATTAAAGATCAATATAGAGCGATTAGTTTTAAACAGATTCAGTTTAAGTTTGGTGTATTTTTTTTTGCATTTCAGTACTATGTAGAAAGTAGTTCTACGCCGATATTTTTATTTTCTCATGAATATAAAGAAATTTAAATGAAAAATATTATTTTATTATTAAATTAAAAAAATCTAACATTAAATTAGAGGATGTTGCGTGCCTATTTATTGGCAGCGGTTTTTGTAGAGGAAGAGCTGCAGGTCTCAACGAACGTTTTCTTAAAAATTTAAAATTACTTTACAAATGTTTATTATTTCGAGCTGAAAGCTCGTAAAAATCTATTTAAAAAAGCCAAAAAGCCCTTTAAAGCCCCATTTTTCTATTAAATAATAATTTCCGTTTTCTTGCTGCAATTATTTTGTTGGAAAATACAAGACTTTAAAAATAAACCTTTTAAGAATTATGGAGGCTATACTCCCAAAATTAAGACAATTAGCCTAAATTGAGCTTGAAATCCCTTAAGAACCAGTCAAAATCCACTTTAAACTGTAAACGAAACTTATTTTCAAAATAGACCTGACAAAATAGTAATTCATCTTCGTGTTTAAGAAGATAATAATCATTTCTAATGTACTTAATAAAAAAATTTGTAGTGTCGAATTGTAGGTCACCTTTAAGAAATTGGCACCAAAAAACATGTTTTTAACATATTTCGATCTGTAGTCTTCATCTTTAAATGACATCAAAGTTGCTTCATGGTTAACAGTTTATTTTTAGGTGAACCTAGTAGACTTTTGTGTAGTTTAATTTTATTTTATAAGAGGTGATTAAATGTTTAAAGGACAACCCGCGTAAAAATATTCTGAGATCTCATATGATCAGATCTCATATGAGAATTTGGACATATGAGATCTCATATGGGAACTCATATAAAATACATTTTCACGCGGGAAGTAAATATTAAAGTAAATGCAATAAAGTATTCCCTAATACCGCAAAACTTTTTCTGTCTCCCAATAAATATGACATTTTTAAAACCTTTTTAAAACCTTTTTAAATGTGAGCATGCTACTAGGGTTTCCGTTTATCCAATCAAAGGTAGTTCAATGTATATAGGTGTACATACACACATATTCACACTCTGAATCCAAAGATGTAAGACTTCTGGAAAGACTGGGAAGTATAATATGCCGCCCTCTGTAAAACCATAGTTGACGAAATGCCACCATTATGTTTGTTGTCAGTCGGTAACTTCGGTCGGTAAGGTAGTAAATTAGCTAGGAATTATATAAAGTAATATAATAGCGACATAACCATAAAAAAGCCTCGAACCTATTTAATGAAACAATAAAAATATCCTTGTCAATATTTTTGCATAATTAGTACTGAGAAATGAAAGTTCAAAATAACCTGATATATAAATACAATTGTTATTATGCGTGCAACCAGCAATGTTTACGATATGTCGATATATAATATATATATGTATACATTTATAACAAACAGTGCAGACTGCAGAGATAGCGGCATAGCGCGACATGTTCAGGTTAATAAAGAAGCTAACAAAAACACGCGCGCGAAACCTAAATGAATGCTCTTACAGAAAAGTGGAAGTAAGATTTTTTATAGTTTTTATATTTTTATCTGGATTCCAGTGATCTCATGATATTTTAATAACGTTACACTCAACTTTTTAGCTTTAGATTAAATTTGTTTGAGTAATAATTAATTGATGGTTAATTGTTATAAATTCGAGATGAACAAGAGCAAAGCAATGCAACCGGCAAAATTGAAGAATAGCACACCATCTTTTCACGAAATTTGGAAAAAGTTTAAAGATATAACTAAAAGTATTGCATTCTCTGTTGCACTTGACCTTTTCCCAGTTACCTCAATAGAAATGAAAGGATTAAAAGACATTTTAAAAATAATTGAACCATTTTATCAGTTTCCTACTGAAAAGCAATTGCTTGAAGTGATTATTCCTCAAATGTACGATCAAGTAAAAAAAAAGATGTCTTTAGCAATAAAAAATGATTTACTTAAAGGTATTCCTAATAACTTTATTTATTTTAATATAAATTGTTTTAACCTTTTTTTATTAATACATTTCTTTCAGGTGTGAATAGAATAGCTTTAACAATAGATGGTTGGACTGGTAGAACTATTGCTGATCATATGACAGTTACAGTGCATTATTGGACAGAAGATTTTGAGCCAAGACATTTTTTATTACAACTGGAAAGTTTGCCAAAAACATGGAACACAGCTCAAGATTTATTTCACTTAATACAAAATGTTTTACTTAAATATGGATTTTCAGAAGAAAAAACCACTATTCATATTGTCACTGCTAATGGTCATAATATAGTGAAAGCCATCTCTATGAATGACAAATGGATTAGAATACCTTGTTTTGCACGCTTGCTTCAATTTACTGTAGATGATGTACTGCAAAACTTTAATGATTTTAATCATTTAGTAACAAAGTGCCGATTTTTAGTTGATATTTTATGGTCAAAAGCATCAACAGAATCGGAAACAAACAAATCATTACTTCATTCATCCTGTATTCTAGATGATATTGTACTTTCGTGGAATTCTATTTTTGAAATGTTTGATAATTTACTGAAATTACGCACTACTCTTCATGTATTTCTACAGGAATTGTCATCACCACCAGAAAAGTTAACAGAAAGCGATTGGGAAACAATATCATCTTATGTTCAAGTCTTTTCTTTACTCAAGCAAGCAAGTATTTTAATGAGCAAAGAACCATATCCTCCCTTATCATTGTACCTGCCAACTATACGTGGTATTTTAGAATTAATGGAATCTATGAATCTCAATAATCAATTATCTATTCAGCTCATTCGGTCAATTTGCTTAAGATTTGGGCACATCAATACTAATGAATCAATGATTATAGCTATGGTTGTGGATCCCAGGTTCAAGACTTATCTTTTATCAGATGATGAAAAGTTTACTGTATTCGACATAGTTAAGAATAAAATGCTTTCAATAAATGTAAATCAAGAGGATATATGCGAACCTGATAAGATTAAGAATTCTACAGGTAATTTAAAACTATTAAAACATTCATTTCTAACCTTTTTTTGTTTTTCTCTTTAAATAATATCAATTATTTTAGATACACCTTTAGAGTCATATTTTACAAATATCAAGAAAGAAAAAGAATTAAGTATTACATCTGAAAAACTTGCCGAGGCAGAATTGACCTATTATTTACATGAAAATGTAATTTCAATAAACACAATTGTAAGTGAATGGTGGAAGGATAACGCAAACCGTTTTCCTAGATTATGTGAATTAGCCAAGATGTACTTGTCAATTCCAGCTATTCAAGTAAGCTCAGAACGAGCTTTCCCTAACAGACAAGGTTTTGTTACTGATACTAGAGCTGAAATTTTAACAAATCAAGTAAATGTTTTAGACTTGATGAGGATAAGCTTCTTAAATAGCAATTTAAGTCAAATTGACACTGATATAAGTATATAATAGAAAATTTTTTACCTGTGTTACTTATAAAATTAATATAAAAAGTAATTGAAATATTTAAAGAAAAAGGAGAATGCTAAGTACAAACAGGTGTTATTGGTACTTGTGTTGCTATGGAAACTCAAGAAAAATAAACAAATTTTATGTATAGTGGAAAGTCAAGAATTAGAACGAATTAGTACAAATAATTTATCAGGTAATCAAATAAATATAAAACTGAATAAAATAAATATTAAAGATTCAAAAGGAATAAACATTTTTTTTGGTAATAAAAAAATGCTATGCTATAGAGAATATTTTAATTAAGTATGACTAGCAAGGCACTCAAGATTATACATGGATTTTCTGTAGCATCACCTAAGACAGATAATAAATCGAAAGATACAAGTCTCAATCTTTGCTACAAAAAAGCTTACTTTCAACGTACTATTGATGATAGTTCTGTAATAACTATACGTAACGGAAATAGAATAAGAAATCAAAGTAAATTAGATTCATTTAAAGACGATGGATTATATTCATTATCAGAATCTCCTCTAACTAACAGAGTTGTAAAACCATATCCACTGGAACATCAAAGTGCGTTCTGTAAGTCTGATAATCAAGTATGTGGAAAAATTTTGGAAATAGCTATAAGAGAAGCAAATATTTTTTCTAATAAAAATGTTGCCAAGTCCCCTCCTGAAGTTACACATGTATCTCTGTTGTTTAAAGAGAAAGTAATTTGCAAAACAAATCATCCTTTTAATAGAAAGTTACATAAGCTATTTATAAGAAATTTGTTGGATTCAAACAATCTTTCTATACAAATTCAAATTCGTGGAGGGTTGTGCAGTACACTGCCTCTACCACTTCCAGAACGTTGCGTTAGAAATAAGAAAATAGAAATCGATTTTGCTGTAACCGATAATAATGGATTTGTTTACTCTGGCATAGTCCTTTGCACGGTTTCTTTGAATATAACTGGTTCAAATCCAAAAAGTGAAGTGACCACTTATTTATATACTCCATTGACAAATGATCCTAATGATCCTAGAAATAGTTTTTCATTGGTGAAACCTAAACGTGATAGTCACAGTAAGCAAGTTCATTATTTTCTTCTTCACGATCCTGCTTTGTGTTTTACCACTACACCAATGGACTTATTTCATAAACAAAGCACAGTAAGTAACAAAATTAAAATTATACTGACAACTTCTTATTAAAAGTATGAATTCAATATTTTTTGTTTGCCTTATTAGCAGACTAAAAAAGATTTAACTAAAGTACCAGATATTGTTGTTGCTGAACAAACGTTCTCATTGTTAGACATTTCTTTAAAAAGTTGGTTCCAAGAGAGAAGGCCTTTGAGACCATCCTCAGCTGCAGTGCATGCTCCAAAGCATCATGCTGGAAGAAAACAAGTTCTTACAGTGACAGTATTAAGAGGAGTTGAAGTTCCAGTTAGAGAAGAATCAGCTCTTGTACAACCAATAGTTGAAGTTGAGTGGGGAGATATCATCCGTTCTACTTCAACGTCTGATGGACCGGCTCCTATTTGGCAACAAACACTTCAGTTTGAAGTGCCCACACTGAAAATAAGGTAAAGTATTATTTAAAATTTTTCTTATTTATTCCTTATTTCCTTGTAGTAAATAATTAATTGTTTTCTTCGCTTTTTTAAGTGGAGAACACTGTGTAAAATTAAGGCTTTTCGACCAACATCCTGTCTGGGGATTGCAATGGCTTGGCGAGGCCAGGATTCCAATTGAATGCCATAGAAATTACCAGCAATTAGAACGTTGGATAGGATTATCTCCCCTTTTTAGTCCTATCCTCTCATTTGGCTACGTGCAAGCCAGTCCAGGATATTCGTATACAAGAATATATGTACTCATGAAGATGGAGCAAATGGGTGCAATCAATCCTGTAGATACTAGCTCAATAGATGCTTTATCTAAAGCTGTTCAAAGATGCTTGGCAGTGCCTTACAAAATAGCGGAAATAGAAACTCCTAACGATGCTGCAAGTCTTGTTATGCTATTAGCACCTTTACCCGTTCATTATGGGCCACTTACACCTAGACAGGCGCTGAATTTAAATAAAGTTGATCATTACGGGCGTTCCGCGCTACTTGCAACTTTACTTCAAGGTCTTGGACTGCAGTCGTACATAATATTAGGTAGCATAACTTAAGTCATTATATAATACTGTTGGGCATGGCTTTATTTAACTGCTTATTTATGAAAGCATTTTAATAGGCTCATCACAGACAAGAAAATGGGCTTCTTTTGTACTAACAATAGGCGATAATTCAGTTGCTACTTTATGGGATGCTGAAAATGGAGATCACTATGAATTGGAAGATAATCGATGTGCCTTAATTAGTGTTTCCCGCATGATAAATTACCAAAGTGTAAGAATTTTTATTATTTCACTAAGAAAATAAATTACTTAAAATAATAATAAATTACTTAAAATAATTGCTTATATTTAGATATGGGAGAATACTCAAAAGTCAATTGCACCCATCAATTTAAAATATGATCCAAGATCCAGTAAAGATTGGCAATTATTAATTAGCAGTGCATCGTCGGTGAGTTCTCGTAATGTTCAAACGGTAGATTTAAATATTAGAAAAGAGGAGGACGACGAAGAAAAAGATGTGACGCAGGAAATCGAGGAAAATCTTCGAGAAAATCTTTCTCAATGGCGAATAGCTATCGAATTACCCACTATTTTTAATCGACACGCCGACTCAATTCTGCGTGATCTTTTAAACAAAACAGAGGATTCAACGGAAACGCATTTGGACAGAAAAGAATTGAGACAATTGTACAGAGCTTATTATACTCATGGCTTTATTGTAAATGTCAGGTATACTGATCTTAATGATTTGTCAAACTTTTTACTATCAACAAAAATTCATGCGATGACTGGGCCAATTGAATTTTCTTTAGTCTGTCACGTTAAAAAATTAGTTGGCAAGATTCGTTCCATTTGGTTAGCTGTCGTTATCTTGAGAAATAAAACTTAATTTTATTTTTTTACAACTTGAATTTAGTTCAAATCATCTCCTTAATTCTTATACGAAATGGAAAAAGAATATTTTAACAATTTCAGCTTGCTTTAAATTTGAAGGCGTAACGAACGTACAGACGTACAACGTAGTAGAAATAATATTTTGTCTGTTTTAATTATTATACATTGGAAAATTTGAAAGAATGAAGAAACGTAAATGCATTTTTTTTCTAATAAAACATTGCTCAGCAATGACTTTTATAACAATAATAGTGAAATTCATTACATTGTGATATCGATTAACATATCAATGGTAATTCATTACCCAGGTCTTTGAAAGAAAGAAGATTCACAACGGTCTAATGGTAGATAAGGACGATTGCTAGTGTTCTCGGCTAGTATGCCGAATCTACCAGGTCAAATATATTCGCACGTACTTACATAAAACATAAAACGTAGTGTCAACAAAGTAATAAAAAATCGTTTCATTAATGCAAGCAAATATAAAAAATCCGTGGATCCTTTTGTGCATCGACAAAAGTGCGCTTCCAGCTTGCCGACAATATCGCAAACATTGAATGTTAGAGCGCCATATCAATGGTTTCAGCAAAATTCTTTCCTTACATTTTACATTTACAGTTTCACACACTCTCGTTCTTTCACTCTCAGCTTGTTTCTTTATTATTCTTATCTGTATTAAACATTAAGAAGTGCTCTAAATTTAACGTGTAAATGTCTTGTATGAAATCAATTGCACGCTGTATACAGTTATCAGTTACTCCTTTATACACTATCATTAGAAATAATTATTATTCGGTACATGTAACACTTTAATTTTGTACGTCGATACGAAGCGTTTTAAAAAATCTGAAACGGATGTATATGTATACATATATATTTATATACATAAATTTTAGTAATATTTGTTTCATATATATACTTTTTCTGTATATATAGAAAAAAGTCGTAGAAAAAACTCTGACCAGTAATGTCCACACCCCAAAGTGGACAATATCTGTACAATGCGAATAAGTTGCGCTCTAATAGCGTGTAAGAAACGATTATTCTGACCAAACCACTGTACTAATTTGCCTCCGTCTCACGCAAAAGGTCTTTCTTCTTTAAATCTTTCTTAAATAAAAAACAAAATAGAATAATTTATAAATAAATTTGGCGTCGATCATTCCCTGCTTCCCTGACGAAATGAATAATTAAAGCGTGCATCCAAATACAAGTTATGCGCGTTTTGATTATCGAACAACGAGTCTCACGAAGAAAAGAAAAAGTTGAGGACTGAATAGTAAGGTTTGAGTATAAGGGCATGTACAAAAGGTTGAGTCGCCTGAGCCATCGCCGGCAGTGAGCTGCATTGCACTGCATTGGTCTGTGTGCACGTGTAATGGAGCTTGTAATGGTATAGTGTCAGGGTGTCAGGTGCTCGACGCTCGGCGCAACTATCAATTGTTGTCACGGCGGCTGTCACGGCGGCTGTCTCGACGCTCTGAATTGCGCCCTTCGAGCTCACTGCAGTTTCTTGACTACGCCGTTCGTGTAGCCGTTGCTGTTGCTGTGTCCGTTCGAGGTCGAGGCGCTGCAGCTTGTCGTGAGTGCCGTCGCCGCTGCCGCCGCTGCCGCCGCTGCTGCCGCCGCCGCCGCCGCCGCCTCGCGCTTCGCTGCTTTCACTTGCTGCCGCTCCGTGTACGCCTGCTTACCCTGCAAATTGTTTGTTTAAGTTTCACTTTTTTACTCTGGAAAATGGAGAATGGCGAGCCATGAGCCATTTTTTACTATCTTTTACTACTTTTACTCCCGTCAAATGTTTCGAACTTACGTAGGCAAAATCCTTAGTAGGCAATGCGAGAAAATAAATATTGGGTAAATTTGAATGATCAATAGCTCGGTAAGCGCTATGCTAAGCCCTACGCTAAGCCGTAGTTACCTTGGCGATGTAGGCTTTGGCATAGAAGTTTCCAAAGAGAACGATGAAGGAGACCATGTAAATGACAAGAGCGTACTGCATCCAGAGTGGAAAATCGCAGCCCGACTTTATTCCGTTGATTCCAAGAATGAGGGCCGTCGTGAACTGGATGAGCTGGAGGATGGTCAAGTACTTCTTCCACCAGAGGTATTTGGCTACCGTAGGACCGAGCGCTGCCAGCCCGTAGTACGAGTACATGAGTACGTGGATAAAGCTGTTTACCATCGCTGGCAGGAACGCTGAAATAGAAGATTCGAGCTTTAACGCTGTCTAACCGTAGCTTCGAGCGCAGATGCAGCTCCACAGTAAGGACTTACTCGAGCCACTGGGGACCCACTTGATTCCAATCCACCAGAGGGAAAACATCGTCGAGTGGTGATAGACGTGGAGGAAGCTCAGCTGATTGTCCTTCTTCCGGAGAATGAAGAAGAAGGTGTCGCAAAATTCGAGCAACTTACTGAAGTAGTACCACCAAACGGCGTTTGCAATCTGTACAGAAGAAGCAAGTCAGCAAAGATGCTTCAAATATGCCGAAATCTTTAACCTCTCACCTGTAATTCCTCCGGCCTGGAAATGTGCCGTATGGGCTGGCAGACGTAGCTGTACCGTAATTTAGTAGATGCTACGAAGAGCTGAAAAAGCCATTTGTTCATTTATTCATTTATTCGTTAAATTATTTACTCGTTTATAGGTAGAGCAAGTGCGCACCTCGATTGCGATGTACGCGTTCAGCAGAGCCATAGCGAGATTGTAAGGTACGAGGGCCCAGGTGAGCTTGAAGGCGTTTCGTTGCTTCATTATCTTCGGCCCGGACCACACGATGAAGAGGTAGAGTAGGGTGTAGAGCAGGGTCGGCTTCGGCGAATCCACCAGAAGCCATCCTTTCGTCCTTTCGTCTGCGAAAAACAGCGCGAGCAAATCTAAAATCCCTCGCTTTCGATTCGAGGCCAATGTCGAGCAATGTGCCATCGCAATTTCGCTGACTCTAAACTTTATTTTATTTTTCAAAAGAATCCTTAACAGTTTCTCTTGCGAAAGCCGACATTTGACCCGTTACACTTTATTCAGCAACGTAGCATGTTTCTCAATTTTATTTATTATTTTTTAACTTTTATTTTTACCTGCCAACGATAGCGTCCAAAGGTAGTAATCGTAGGCATCGCTTATCAAGCTGGTCGTTGAATTGATGAATTGCGCCATGGCCTGAAAAAGAAAGAGGAAAAAGTCAAGTCGTGCTTGCTCGATATAATATCAAGAGGCTGCTGCAGTTGGGTGAAACCACGACTCTCACTGCAGCATGAGAGGAAAGAAAAGGAAAAAGAAAACAAGATTACTTTATTTTAATAAGTTAAAGCAACGTTGCGTTCGTTGCAAAACGCTTAATTTAATCAGGCCGTATAAATGTAAATGTAAGTAAAAAAGACAATGAGAACGAGCGAATTAGCCTTTCAATGAACTGTCGGCGTGCAGAGTTAATTGCAACAACTAGGAAGGCAGTTGGTGCAATAAAATGACTCGTAAGCAGAGAGCTTTGATTCGGGCGCAACGTAGATAAGTAATGGGAAAGTTTGATCGGGCTTATAAAGTCGCACTAATCGCTCGCTCATGGGATGGAAAGACGGCAGGTTTCACTTAGGGAAACGGTACAGGCTGTGGCTCCTTTTTTCGCGTTTTTCGCGTTTTTCGCGTTTTTCGCGTTGTTCGCGTTTTTCGCGCCTGGGGAGAAAGTGCAAATTGATGCTCGCACGGCCACACGCGTCTCGCCGAAGCGCCATTCCAGCGAGAGCGAGAGTTGGCCAGATCGCCGAGCCGGTTAATGCTCTCGCGAGCCGCAATAGCGGAGAAATTGCACTACGAGCTCCACTACCCTCTAAATCTCATGCAGTGAACGTTCACTAGATTAGTGAGCTAATCCTCACTGTTTTTCAGTGAATATGCACTGTTAGGCAGTGAACGTTCACTGGATGAGATTTAGAGTACAGTAAAGAAAGGTCGCGCGGGCTTGATGCAAAGCTCTCTTACCTCGGCCCTCTCGGCAGAGTCTAAAGCCTCCTGGACTCGAGGAAGAAGCGAGCAAGCGAGCGGCTGGCAGGTGGCAGTGGCAGCTGGAAGACAGTAGGCAGGCAGGCACAGGCAAGCGTCAGGTGCGGGGGCCTGGCATCGCCCGTGCAGGATAGACGCGTCGCACCGGTGGTTCCTGGCGTACTGGCTGACCGGGGCTCTCCCGCGCGCGCGCTTCACTCGCTGTACTTTATAACTTTGGTCCACGGCGGCGGGCGCGCGCCGGTTTAACCAGGCCAAAAGCGCCCGCGTCGCCGCTCGAAAAACTCGCTGCTGGGGAGGGGGCCCGAGGAGCCCGGGGAGCCCGAGGAGCTCGAGGAGCAGAGACGGCCGACTGGATGGGGGACTCCGAGAGCCAACGGTGGCTGTCCGCAGAGCCGCGCTCGACGGAGAGGTGGTTCCGACGCGCCGCGCGCCTCTTCATTCGCACCTGCCAAGCAACCCCCTGCCCATTTTTACTTTTCCCTTTTCCATCTTTTTGCCTACATCCGTTACTTCAACCTCGACATGCTTCCCGACTGTCACTTGCTTCAAAAAGATCCTAGTGATTAAAAAAAGAAACGCGTTAAAATGAGAAAATAACGGTTCATAGGCTTACGGAAAAAATGCTAATAGATATGAGTTGCGATGAGCGGTACGTTTCTTACTTCTTTCTGTTCCTCTTTCATGAATAGGCTCCTGACCTCCGAATCCTTATTGAAAGAACCTACAAGTGTGAATGTTCTAAACTGAATTGGGCCGCCGGACGCGCTCAACTATTATGCGTCGCTAAATATTATCTTCGAGAAGAAAAGGAAGAGAGTGCACTGTGCAGTTGCGCAGTTGCGCAGTTGCGATATATACACCTATAGCTTCCCATAGGAATAGGAAAGTGTGCGCGCGACTGTAAATTTAACGAGTGGCCCCGTTACAAAAATCGCGCCATTCCAGAAGCCGGCTCTTCCTTATATTTTCTTTCTAAAAAAAAAAGCTTTTTTTCAAGCGTTTTCTTAATCTCCTTCTGCACCTTGCACATTTTTTATAGGAGAACAACATTGTTGATGCGCCAACAGGTGGTAATTGTGGACTATTGAAAAGGCGGCCACACGCGGGCGACTTTTGCGGGCGATTTCTGCTGTGACCCTAATATTTTCGACTTGAGGGTACGCATCGGACGTTTTCGCCGGCAAAACCAAACCTGTTTCACGATTCGGCGCCCAATGAGATCGAAGTCCACCTCGGAATTCTTCGTTTATTTCTGATGGTTTCTTTTTTTTCGCCGCTTTGCGCGAGCTCGACTTCCGGGCTTGATTTTTTAGAGAAATCGACTGATCGACTCAATTTTCGGCTATATTTGCTACTAACCTAAATGCTGCATTAACTGTTAGCATTTTATCGTTCGATTCTTAAGAAAAAAATGTTAATTGGTAACCTCATCAAGTCCAAAATATTAACACGACTGTGCGATATTAGTACAGAAACCGACAACTAATAATAAATGTTTTATAGATTACGTAAAACATAAAACTTGTTTCTTTACTACCATTTCGGTAATTTTTTTAAAAGCAAGGGTAGAGCAAAGAATCTGCAGAACAAGTAGAAAAAATAAACAAATTTAGAAAGTCGTCAAGTTTTTGTACGGAAAGAGAGAAGAGAAAAAAAGGAGGATTATTTCTATTGGGATCGTTAAGCGTAAAGCGCGTACTGTTAGATAGGTGAGGTGCAAGTGAGCGTAGGTTTGCCCTATCTAATTAGGCGTCGAGCGGCGTCGAGCGTTTGCGAGGAAAAATACAGTTTCGGATTATCGCCCGGGGCAAACTTTCATGCGTGCGCGATCAAGTCCCTTTTATATTGAATTCGAAGCCTCGCATAGAGAAGACGGACATTCACTCAAGTAGATAGAGCCGCTGCGCGTCTGGTCCAATCCCACTGAGCAGCAATGCAGCATTTCTCGTCTCTGCCCTACGCTTCTTCCTTTGCTCTTGTACTTCCGTCAATTATGAATTTGTATACGCATTTCAAGCAGCTTAACTGGGCTGTAAACTTTTTATATAGCCTTATACGAACTGCAGAGATAACTTTATATTCTTTTTTTAATCAAGCTTCGAACGGAAGTCGAGTTTAATTCTTTTTATTGTAATGTTGAACTTGCTAATAAGTATGCAAAAGTATGACTTGGAAAATATTATTCATGTGACGAAAGCGTCGACAAAGAGTCGACGTACCTTTTGACTTTCCTGCAAGTGCGCATATTATACGCATAATATCAGCAAAAATGTATGAGTGAGTGAGCACGTGACGATATCTCTAAGGTCGATGCACTTTAGAAGGCACTCTAATGCACAAGCAACTTATAAGTTACAATTATAAATGGCCTAAGACTTTCTATCGAAAGTGCTTCAATATGCATTTCTTATTATTGTGCAAATAGCGTTTAGAAAAAAGTTTCGAAAAAGCTCAATGGATGTTGGAGCAGTAGACTGTGGGCAACTAATAAAGTGCCTTGCAGTCGTAAGAGCGAGGAGAAAACTAATCGGTGGAGGTGTGAAAAGCTTGGAGAAGCAGGAAAAGCAGGAAAAGCTCGGGATTTCTGGCTGGCACGCTTGATAGTTACGGAGCATTAGCGAGTGTAGCTTCTCCCAGTGCTGATTTGCCTTGCAAATGTGCGTTTGCCTTTCCTGCGTCCCTGCCGCCGCATGCGTGCACTGCTTTGCGCGCTGCTGCTCACGGAAGAAAGTCGCTGACTAATTAGGCCGACGCAGCGGCGCTGATCTTTCAATCGGCAAGTCGTTCGCATTTCAGCACCGCCGCTCAAGCCCGAGCTGATCGGCACATTCTAATATCTGCATCACCTTCAACTTACTTTTTTTATTCTTTTGTCTTTTTCCCTTTTTATAGCCATTTCATCACATTTTGTATACTTTACACCGCGCTAATTTGACATAAGCGCAAGGATCCAATCGAGTGAGTGAGCGAGGCGCGAAAAGTTACGTGTCTTGCAAACAGCCTAAAGGAGGAAAGAAAATATTTGCACTTTTGAAACATTGACGAAAGGAGTGTTTCGTAACACATAAGAGTGACACGTCGCAAGCCCAAGAGATTCTCAGCTGTTGGAAAGTTTGCGTAACGATCTGCACGATTTTCATTTCATTTTTTCCTTCAATTTCCTTCAAATCAATGAAAATTTTATAAAAGAGCTCGAAAAGAGCAAGTCCCGAAGAGAGCTCGAGCGAAATGAGCAGCGAAAACAAGCGGTAAAAAATCGCTAACGCATTAGCTGCTCTACCTGCTGACTGTGCTTAATAACCATCACTGTCCGAAATGGAAAGAGCCGAAAGAGGACAAGTTCTTAGGGATAATAGGCTCCAATTCGATCCACGTAAATGAAAAATATATTAAAAATAGGAAAAAATAAATGAGATAAATGAGCGACAAGTTCCGTTAATTCGTTCGGGCTGGGAGTAGCTTGATTGAAAGTGCAAGCTTATAGAGGCTATCGCGAAAGATCCTAGATGTATTATAGCAACAAGTTTCTCTCTGCGGTAGCTCACCGTTTCGCTTTCCATATTACATATTATTATTATTATCCCGTTTAGGTAGGCAACAATCCACAAGTAATATGTAAAACGTGCCAATATTGAGTATTAATAAGAGCTTTGTATTAACGAACAGCGGAGCACGCAGCTTCAGTTGCCAGGGAGCGAGAGAACATCTGTAAATGAAAGTGAAATTGATCTGTACTATTTGAATTTTGATTCGCAGGCTAGTCGAGCAGGTTTTACACTGCACGAGTCGTACTCGCTCTGCCTGTACTTTCCTTCGCTACGTAGAAAAAAAGTTGAGATAAAGCATCATTTTATCGAGTTAATTCGCTTCTTGTTTGAAGCACTGCTGTTTGTTCTGGTAAGTGGTAGTACAGAAGAGAGCGAGAAAACTCGAGAAAACTCGAGAAAACTCGAGAAAACTCCGAGAGAAAAAGTGAAGCGCTGTACGAGCGAAAGTGAAGCGCCTCCGAGTACTGCGCCGTAGTAGCCCACTAGTAGGCTGCTACTCACCGACAGTTTAATTAGGCGTCCTCACTTTTCATTCATTAACCTTTGCATTTCTCTCTCGATTTTTTTAAAATGTTAATGTTAATAAAAGTTACGAAAGGAGAAAGACAAAAGACGAAAGGTGCAATTTCACTTTTTTTATCGAAAGTGGCTGATTTGACCGCATCCCATTTAAACTCACATAGACACACACGCGAAGATCTCGCGGAGAATCTGCGTCACGATCACAATTAACGGGACTCAATATACATCGGTTGGCTGCGTACCGCTCCAGCGAGAAAAAGAGAGAGAAAAGAGAGGGGAGAGATATCGGCCAATGAAAACACCTTTCTCCGAACGGCTTGGAGCAAGTCTTTAAGATGCAGGGTCAAGGCCCTTTGGAAGAAGGCACTTTCTGAAATGCTCGTGCGAGCGCCGCCTTAACGACTATGTCACAAACATGTTACGAGCATTTATTTATTTATTTATTTATTTATTTATTTTATTATTATATCTTGCAGCTGAAATAGAAAGCCGAAACTCTTCCTCTCCAATCAATATAAGATTATGTTGATCTAGTTGTCATTAGCACAAGGCTGTTTAGTCAGCTTTGTTTCTTTTAACTAACGAAGATACAGCCTAGGAAAATGACGGTATGTGGGGTACAAAAGCCATAAAGTTTCTAGCGGCTCCTTTGGCTTTTTTAAATTCCTCCTTGGATTGGAAATTCATACTTTCTTCGCGCGCTCCGTGCTCCATGCTGCAAGAATATCTTTGTGGATGAACCGACCCACGCACTATTTTGATATACGAGAAATTTGCTCTCGGTTATCTCTAACTTAATCGCGCACATATTTAAGGACAAAAGTTGATCGAGTCAAAAATAAACTGCAATTATTACATTGCAAATTAGAAATTCGATCTCATCCAAGGTTATTGCACTTGAACGCAACGAGTTTCTAATCGACACCCGAGAAATGCGCCTCTGTAAAACCAGTTTTCTCGCGATTTCGCTAATCCGTGATTATTTGTCCGTTTGAGAAATTGATTAGCTGGCCAGAACGCCATTGTCCATCCATTGTCCGCAGAATGGGGATTAAGAAGGAAGAATTTAGCCGGAATTTAGCCGGATGCGCAAAAATGTTCTCGTCTGATAATTTGCCTGGATTTGAGAAGGTTGCACTAGCCGTGAGCTCACGACTCGGCACTTTAAGTGAAAGTGCTCAATTACATCTTCCGCTGAGTTATGTTGCTCTGGCTGCACGCTTTGATCTTCGGAAAAGGACGATGAACTGAGAGTAAAGCGGCGCATTCTACTTGTTCAAAGGTCGCCATCGAGCCAGGCGAAAATTCAACGATTGAAGCTGCGCGACGCGGCTCCACTAGGTACTGTTGCGCAAGTTACGCAAGCGAGAAAAAAAGAAATAAAAAAATGTTGCTTTGAAAAAGCTGCATTTTTTTATTGCTGCGGAGAAGGATGCAAAGCCACTTAGCCGGCCGGCACTTTCACGAGCGACTGACTTTCACCAGCGGGGGCTCGAGCTCTCCCTTCGCCCGCGGGGATAAAAATCGCTCCCTCGCGCTCGCGCATGCTCCCGATGCACCCGAAGGCAAAGCGGCTCGGGCCCAGTAGGCCTATTCGGCATTCGAAGCAACGGGTCAAAGGGTCTAAACAGGACGTTCCAAGTGCTGAGTGGCCACGAACCTGGAGGTGCAGCTTGCAGTCGGCCTCTCAGTTGGAGCTCGCGATCTCCATGACCATCCGCAAGCTCTCTCGGTCTCTCCCTCTCGGCCCCTCCGCGCCAACGTCCTGCGTGCTCGCCCGGCACTCGGTTGCGACTATGCAAGGGGCGACACCACCGCCGCCGCCGTTGCTCCTGCCCGCTGCCGCCATTTCCCCAATCAATACGACACCTCTCCTTAAGGCCACCTCACAACCTTTCGCCCCCTTGTCGCTTTTCTTCTCGTCCTATATTACCGTCAGCGGTACTTTGCCAGCTCGGTCCTCTTGGGGGGATCCGAGACATTCCGAGCAGATCGACTCTGGTCGGATTCGAGTAAAACGAGTAAAAAGGCGCGTGTGCCAATTGCTGCTGGGGGAGCCGCTTCAGCTCCCCTAACCCGATCAGCGATGTTCCGATATTCTCATTAGCGATGCTAAGATGCAGAACGGTACTCGCCGCGCTCGCCGCGCTCGCCGATTGAGCAAAGATCAAGGCTCGTCCCTCGTAAAAGCCTCATCGAGGTCGAGGATCGAGGTCGGTAGCGGGCTAGCGGCAAGTAAGCAACTTTTAGAAGGAAGCCTCGAAGAAAGAGGAGAGATGACGAAGCACTGGTCCCGTTGCGCGCCCCACGCATAGGCGAATCCCTCGGCGAATCCTATATTTTCGATATTCGCATTTTAGACTCGACTCGACTAATCTCCTACGCTCCTTTCCTCCTTTCCACTCGCTCGCTAAAAGGGCCTTTCTAGAGCATCGGGTCACCGTAAATTTCCATGGAAAATTTATACGAGCATGCTCCATTGGAGCAGCTGCTAACCGTTCGACCTCCTTCTTATTCCTGCAGTAGGCAGCAACGCAGACAGAAACGGAGAAACGATGAGAAAAAGGTGCATTTTTAGATTTGGAATAAATTGAAAAAAGAAACTTGCTGTTGAAATGCAAAATGCAAAATGCGCCTTCCGCGTTGCCGGTTCCAGGTTCCGGCGTTTCGGCAATTACGCCCGATAGATTGAGGAAAACGATCCGCTGATGGGTTAATAGGCAGTCGTACGCGTATCGTTGCCGATCGCTCTTCGGCAATGCCCTCCAAATTCCTCAGTCCGCCGACGCAAGTTAACATGAACGGTGCAACTCTCCTCTCGCGGCTTTCTGCTTTGCTTATTTGCCTTCCTTTTGCGCTTCCCAATAGGTACATTTTTCAAACTAAAATTTTTCTCATATTTTACTAGTCATTTATCTCTTTCACCATTAGCTCTTACGATTCGCATCAAGAGCACAACATCAATGCATGGCCGAGGATGGTTTTACCGGAGCATTATCTTAAAGGTACATTTGCAAACTTGTTCCTTTGCTCAATTGCTCATTTAGATTTTATTTATTCCAGAAATAAGACCACCAACGCTAGGAAGAACTCCTGTACTCGTACATTTCAACGTATTCGTTGTCGATATCAATTCCATCAACGTTGAAGATATGGATTTTCGGTAAATCTAACGTAAACTAATAGAAACAATGATAAGAACTAAAAGTCCAACTCTTTCTAGAGTCGGCATGTTTATTTATCAAACATGGACCGAATCCCGTTTACGAATACCACTAGAGATATTTGAAGACGACGAGGATTACGTTACTCTTCCTCCCGAATTTTTCGACAATCTTTGGCAACCTGATCCCTACTTTTTGAATTCTAAAGTTTCTGGTACTACTATTTTTTACTTATTGCAAAACCATTCCGATAATATTGTAGCTTCCTTATCCTACTTTTATTAGAAATCGCTACTTTAAACAGCAAACACTCATCGGTGACGCTGTATAAGAACAAAACTGTGAGGTACGCAGCTCGAATGCATGCAATTATCGCCTGTCAGATGGAATTTCAATTTTATCCCATGGACATTCAAGTGTGCCCCATGCATATTGAAAGTTGTAAGTTTTTACTGCATAACATTTATACTTTTTTACTCATTTCAGTTGAGTTCGTTCATTCATTAATTGCACTTGCAAATAAATTATAACAATTGCCAAGTTGGCAAGTGATTGAAATCGGCAAAGTTCCCTATAGCTGCAGAGCGTGCCGGTCCACTGTCCAGTCTCCGAACTGGCAATGCGCCGGCAAGGCGTGAGAAAGGATTTAACGGTAAAGCGGTCTGAACGAAAGCACTTTTACACTCGAGCGCGTCGCCGATCATTTTGGCCCCGATGGCCCAATTTTTACTCGAGAAATACAAACGCTCGAATAACGTCAGAGCAGGGAAGCAAAGAAAAAAATGACAAACAGCTGCCGTTTTTAAACTACTTTTTTAAATAGCCAGAAACAGTCCTTTTTCTCTTTTTTTATCCAATCAAAATATATCTTTTTTCAGCGATGATCTTGATATGCTGTGTATTTTTTACCAATTTAGTTTCTTACGACAGTGACAAACTGAGCCTACGATGGGGACACGAAGGAGTGACGGTGAACCCAGAATTAAAGTTACTCCAATACAACTTGGAGAACCCATTGAAGATCGATGAATCAGTCAGTTTGATTAACGAAAAAAATGGTAAAATAAATTTACTCGCATAGTCAGAGTTCGGCAAGGCTATTTTTCAATTATTTTCCTGACTTGACTGAATTTTTAATTACACAAAATTTAAGAAAAAATAATCGAAAAATATCTAGTACATTATATAACGTTTCCGAAATCGCAAATTTGACAAAATCCCTCATTCAAAATTGAGAGGATCATAATTAGTATCCAATAACACAAAGAAATAAAAGACGTACAAGTCTGGCGAACCGACTGCTTTCCTTTTTTTCATAGGTAATTTTTCTCGGCTAATCGTATTCTTCCAATTCGAGCGACAGATTGGTCACCATCTAATACAGACCTTCGCACCCTCGACTCTTGTAGTCATGCTATCTTGGTTCAGCTTTTGGTTGGGACTGGATGCGATACCTGGCCGAGTTGCTCTTCTGGTCACCAGTATGCTTACTCTTGTCACAATGTTTACCGGCCTCAGGAGTGACATACCACCTGTAGCTTATGTCAAAGTATCTTATTATTTTACTCTTTCAAATCTATTGAAATTTTTTTTTATCCTGAAAAATATTCTAGTACCCTTAAAATTAAAAAAAAGCTTTATTTATTCTATTGCCAAAATAAAAAGCACTGTAAGCAGGTGCCAATTTGACTAGTAATTAACAAAGTATCGCAATATCGAAAGCGAACGTCATTCGTAAAGTACACTTATAGACGCAATGTGCTTTCACAGGCACTTGATTTATGGATGGCCGGATGTATGTTCTTCGTGTTCGCAGCATTAGGCGAGTTTGTCGTCGTAAAAGTCCTTGATCTCGACTACCAAAAGGAGTGTGAGGCCTCGAACGCGTATCGTCGTTTACCACCAGTCAATATTTCCCTTTTTATTTAATAAAATCTAATTTTATTATTTACATCATGCTAATGGACATTCTTTTACCATTTTTCAGAGATTATCCGTTGTTGAAAAAAGCCTTTCAGTATGGGATTACGAGTCAGTTTATGCACCGAAATCGAAAAACAAGCGAGCCGGAAGTCGCAATCTACTTCAAAATACTTGGCTAGATCCGGAAGTGCTTATGCGAAGGCCGAAGAATCGCGCTAAGAAAATAGATACCTACAGCCGCGTTGTTTTTCCAGTCCTATTTTCGTTATTTACACTTCTTTATTGGCCGATTTTATTATTTAGAAAAGCTCAAAGCTAAACACTTTTTAAAGGATAACATTTTATTTAAACTATCCATAAAAATTTATTATTTTTATAAATTTGAAAATATAAAGTAGTTTAATTAAAAATTTAACTACTTCAGTTTTAATTTTTGTAAACTATTTTAATTGCTCTATACTCTATAAAAGAAAGACTAAATTACAAAATTACATTATTAAATTAAAAAAGTATACTTTGTACATTCGATGTCATAACATTAAACGAATTCTATGCAACTTCCATTCCTTCTTCTCCATTTTCATTATCACTTATCGTTTCTTCAACCTCTTTCACTTTTTTTCTACTTTTCAATTGACTCAGTCTTTTTAAATAGCTTATTGTATATTGATTAAAATCACATCTGTAAATAAATCCGTAAATATTTCAAATAAAATATAAACTGTAAACATTTAATTCTTTAGCAATTACTCACATTTTACTCAGATCGTCATATTTTTTTTGTATATTCTTTTGCATTAGTAAGAGCGTCGGCAATTGAAGTACAGCATTTCCTTTTGGCCCATGTTCTGTCAAAATGGCCTCGATCCATAATAAATAAAAATGTGTATGCCGTGAATCTTCTATTTCACTAGCAACAAATTTTAATAATCTTTCAATGTAAGCTTTAGGTAAGCTCAACACAGTTAACCTAACTGAAATTAAATTTTTTTATTAAAATTTAATAAACGATTTTTTTCAAATAAACAATTACATAGTCTCTACTTACTGTCAAAATATGGCACATTTTCGACAACTTCACGAGTTAAAGTACTTTCATTCAGTTTAAGAGCCATCATAATAGCTGAAAATATTACAGCAATTAATGGATTTGTTTAATTAGTAATAATATTTTGCAACACTTCGCGCATAAAATACTACTTATCACAGGAAAGAGCTTTAAATGAGCATTTTATGACATTTTGTTATAAAATATTGTTCAATACTTGTGCAAGCTAATTCTTAGACGAGTGAGGTTGTCAACCTTGCTTAGTTTGTGTGTCAATCTCTTACTCTTCCCAGAATTAACTTTTTCGAATTTGCATTAGTCTGAGAACCCCAATCTTTTTCAATGTATTACTTTATTAAGCATATGATGTAACCTTCTAATATCGAAAAAGCATTTTTTTATACTTCTGGAGAAGAATGACTAAATGGACAAATACACACTCTCAATAAGCACTATTAAACAGAATTAATTTCAAGCCTAATAAAGTTAGACATCAAAAACGTTGCAGCCTCTCGAACTTTATCCAAAGTATTATTATTATTATTATTATTATTATTGATGTTTACCAGTTGAATACTCTTTTTTGGCTAAAGTTTCTTTTGCTGTTACTGGAGTAATTCCAATTTCGAGTTCAAATGGATCAAAAATCAATCCAACATCCAAAGAATAAATTAATAAGCCTTCAGTTGTAGCTGCACACCATGCTTGACCTTAAATAATTTTCAGAAAAAATGTCAGGAAAAAAGTATCAAAAATGTCGAATTGAAAATATGAATGTTTATTGACAATTGATTGCGTACTATACCTGTTGGTGAAAACTGCAAGCTGTAAACCCGAATTTCTGGTTTCATGCTTCTACTAGCTAAATCGCCTTTACGCACTCCTGGTAATCTTAAAGTTACATTGCCTCCTTCATTTTCTTCACGTTCTTCAACTAGACTCATGTTACCAAATTCTGTTAGTTTTCTTCGATTTATGAAATCCTAACAAAACGAAAAAAAATTCATAGATACAAATTTGGATTTTTTTATACATTTGTTAAAAATTAAAAAGATAGTTACATCAACAGCGTCCATAGATCGATTTTGAGTAATTTCAAACTTCTTTAACATCACTGATTCTTTAACGTTATAAATGCATACATTTTTTGATTGTCCTCCAGCTAATATACAACTTCCGTCAGCAGTATATGATAATGATGTAAAGGCTCTAAATTTAATATAAATTTTAAATAACTTACGATAACTAAACTTGCTCAAAATAAAAATAATATTACTTACTTTCCTTCTAAACTCTTTTTAGCAGTAATCAAATCAGTTTCCGATCTACCACTACCTAAATCTTTTCTTCCTTCTATAGTACTTATTTGAGTAGCAGTTTTACAATCAAAAAATGATATTTGACCGTCTAAAGTAGCAACTGCAAGTTCTTCTCCATTTGGTTTGTAAACTACACATAATCCATCTGCGGTTAATTGTATTGTTTCATGACTTGATCCACTTTCAATGGCATTCCAAATCTTCAAAGTTTTATCCCACGAAACTGAAGCCAATTCTGTACTTGCTGGGTTTGGATTAAATGCAAGACTCATAACTGGTCCTTCATGTCCACTCAATATCTAAATTACATATAGTCAGTATAAATATAAACAAAAGTGAAGGCAATGAAAATATAAAAAAAGTTTTTAATTTTAAAAAACTTACCTCTAATAAAGTACCCAGTTTTATGCTCCATAAATAGATTTCAAAAACATCTTGACCTCCAGCAGCAAGAAATTCATCGCTCGAATCCAAAGCAACACTAGAAAATTGTACCGGTCTAGGAGAAGTGAAAGTTTTAAAATTTCGATATCTCATAAGATCGTATGCTCTAACAGTGCCGTCAAGAGAAGCTGATACCACAAATTTGCGGTTTTTACTGAATAACACTCCAGAAATAGAAGAGGTATGTTCATGAAAAGTAACAGTACAAAAACCACTAGCTGCATTCCATAATTTTAGTTTTCCATCATCTCCACCAGTAACAATGAACTGTCCATCAGGACTGTATCCAATAGAATTCATATTGCTGCTGTGACCCTGTTGTTTCATTGCATAAGTTTCACTTTGCCATTCCCACACGAGTAACTGCCCTAATTCTTTACTTCCAAGTGCAATCCAATCCCCTGATGCATTCAATGTAATGGAAGAAATACATTGATTTGACATACTAAAAAATAAAAATGATACTTATTTGTAAACAATAAAAAATGAAAACATTTTATTTAGTAAATATTTCTGTACCTCAAAGAATGTATAGTGTTTACTTCTGGCATTTCATACAAGAAAAAAGCACCATTGCTAAATCCAACCACTAAAATACGAGTATCTTCATGATATGCAGCTGCACTTAATACTGTATCTTTATCATTTTTTCGAATTTCATCCGACAAATAATATTTTCCTAACCTTTTATATGTTAGTTTTTTAACTTCTTTATTGTCTAATCTATCCTTGCTCCTTGTTATTCTTATTTCATTCTTTTCTACATTTTCAACAACTTCTAATAATTTTTGTTCACTGTTCTTTTTTTCTTTTTCTGTTTTTTCTAAAGCTTTGTCTAAATCTATATCATCCTCACTATCACTGTTAGATTTCACTTTTTTTGTAGGTGGTCGATAAACAATAAGGTCACTTGGTTCTATAGAACATTCCCAAATACAAAGCTGACCATTTCTAGTTTCATAAATATTTATAAATTTATAGGATTTAAAGGAAAATTAATATAATGAGTAATGTTTTGTATTTAATTATTTAAATAGTTTACCTGCTAATTGTAGAAACATCGTAATTGTTTTTTTCAAAAAAACAGCCAACAATGGAATCAGAATGACTGCCCAGCATGTAATTCTTAAAATTCATCCACTTTCCAAGACTGTAAAGCCTTGTTGATTTATCTTTTGATCCAACAATAAGAAATTTAGAATCAAATGACCATTGAATACAAGAAACATCATCAGTAGCATCATGAAAAACTCTCTCCATAATAAATGGATTATATTCTCCTGTCAGTAATCCTGGTGATGTGAAAATGAAAACTAAAAGAAAAATTTACATTATTAATTTTTTTCACAAATAGGACATATTATAAATTCAATAATTACCAATATTTCCTTTGCAAACCGCAAAATGTTTTCCATCAGGAGAGAATTTCACACATTGTACTTTTTTTTTAAATCTGTACCTATGGATAATTAATTTGCTAATCATGCTTATAACATGAGCTTCTCCCTCTACAATTAATTTAATGTTTAGATGAATAAACTTTTATTTATAAAAAGAAATATGATAGGAGTATTTCAAACCTTCATTAACAGCTATCAATATGTAACCATTAGGTGATAGATCCATAGCATTATAATTAAATCTACTTTCATTTGGTAATGTTACTGATTTATTACTGAAAATACATATATTAACATAAAAAAAAATATTAAATAAAATTTAAGTAACAAGATACTTTAAAGTTCTTTTGTCTTACTTTTTTAAATCAAATATTGTAATTCTATTTCCCACTGGACTAATAACAGACATGCCATCAGGTGTAAAAAGAAGGTTGCCCTCATGGTAAACTGAACCCAGCAAATTGCTGAACTGTAAAGTAAACAGTAAGTTTGTTAGATACAATTTAAAACTATAATTAAAAATTTATTAAAAAAATTTATTATTTGATGTGACTAGAAATACTTTCAAATATCTTTTTTAATCTTTGATATCAGCAGGTAAATCAATAACTTATTGCAGATTTTAAATTAAAATGAAATGTATATTTTAAAAAGATACGTAGTGTCATTATAGGTTAGAATGAAAAAACGTTAGTAGGAAAAAAAATAAAAATGCTTGTTATAGATATTTTTTGACAGTAGATGAAACGATAGGTAAAGATAATGTTGAGTAATTTTCACAGACTTTGTAAGCGAACTTCATCTTCAAATTATCGTCGAAAGTCCAACTTGTAAAATAAACACATGGGCTTAGCCGCTAATACCATCAGTGCTCGAGATAGACACCTACTGTCGAGGCCGAAAGTCCGCTAAGGATCCTGCGTGGGCGACGGTAGCGCCATTGATTGCACGGGATTATATCTATATCTGCGTAATATATAGATATATTTTTTACATTGAATTATCAAGAACTTACGAATTTCACCACCGTCACGTGGTCGCAGGTTCCCTATAACATCACGAACATTTACATTGTGAATTTGTGACTACTACACCAGATGCAGTAATGTGTGTGTGTGTGTGTGTGTCAAACCACGAGCGTAGGCATTGGTTACAGCTTAAAGGGCAGTATGCATTTAAAAAAGAACAGAAACAAAACACAAGAAAATACATTGTTAGTACATATATCTATATGTACGGTATATATAGATATACTTGTATATGAATTTGTTCCTGTTTCTTTTTAAGTGTACTGCCCTTTATAGTCAAATTGTATATAGTCGAAAGTCGATCATGATCATGCGCAAGAGTGTATGTATGTACCAGTATAAGTTTAAATCTTACAAGCTATATACCTCACTTCCGGTAAAATTAAATTTCGCGCTCAATTTGGTCCAAAATACAATTGACACTATCAAAACTTTTAGCTGTTTAAGAAAAATAATGTGCTTAAAAAGTATAATGAAGCTACTATCATTGCGATATATTCCATTATTACCTACGTACGTAAGATAAGAAGTAAATAATAATCATCAGTTTAAAAATTATAAAGGAGTAGATATTACATGATGATGTTACCTCGAGGTTGAGACACCCGTATAAGACTGTAAGAGGAATATTTACTGGATGTAATAAGTATTTCACAAAAGAGTTAAGAAGAAACGAAATGAAATAGTATAGTATAAAGGCAAAAAAGCAAATACAAGGTCATTGAAGTGAGCGAAGGAAGAGGTTGATCGGCCACGTTCGAACTCCGCCCCGGACGTCATGTGTTTAAAAATGTTCGCCGACCTCAATCTAGCCAAGTACCGACTAATACCCTTAGCCGGATAAATAAATGTTCAGAATGAAAAGTTGCGTGACGCTATAAGCGGGCCGCAGCTATTAGAAGGCGAACAGGCAAAAGCAACATGTATGCGTTCTAAAAATCCAAAGAGAGCGAAAAAAGGGCAGTTTGAAGGGCGAAAATCCGTGAAGAATGTCAGTCACGCGCTCGCGGTGAGTCGCGGCTCGACGGCTCGTGCGGCGCTAGTATCGTCTGTACTCTGTAAGCTTGGGATTCGTTCGGGGGGACTCGGAGGAGAGTTCGGCTCGCCTCCACCCCTTCTCCCCGCGATCACCCTGTCCCGCGTGACTGGCATTTTGTCTGACGTCAGGCACGGCCCCTCAAATCTCAATGCAGCCACGGAATCACGAGGCGCTCGCCGGGCCGCGCTATTGGTTGCCATCATCCAGCAGGTGTCGCTGATGCTGGAACTTCCGCTTTCGGGAACCGTCACATGACCAGGACAGGCTCGCGCTGCTCGCGCTGCTGGCGCTGCTCGGTAGGCCATATTTGACAGTGCTCAGCCCAGTACCAAGGCACTAGTGTTGGTCGGGACAAGCCTGAAGCGAGTGCGTGACTCGTGAGCCAGAACCCGCAGAAGCAGAAGTGCGAAAGGGAGCGAGAGAGAGAGAGAGAGAGAGAGAGAGAGAGAGAGAGAGAGAGAGAGAGGGAGCGAGAGGGAGAGAGCGGGAGAGGAGGGAGCGCGCGCGCAAGCCGAGGCAGAGCAAATTTCGAGAGTCCGACGCGAGTTTTCCGCTGAGCGATATCTCCTCCGCGAGGTAGACTCTCTTCCCAGCCGTCTCTCGGGTCCGTCGCGTCTCTCGCCAGCACTCACTCGCCTGTCGACCCGTGCCGCGCCGCGCTGCCACGGAGGTATAGATAAAGCGGAGCTCGCAGCGAGACAAGCACGCCAGCAGCGAGGAGAAGGTTCAGCAGCAGCAGCAGCAGCAGCCGCAGACACCCTCGTCCCTCAATACACCTGTATATACGCACGAGCAGCCAGGATGTCGGAAGGCAACCCAATCTACGGCCCGTTCTTCGGCGTCATGGGCGCCGCATCGGCCATCATATTCTCCGGTGAGTATATTCCGCGCTTAGCTCCGAAGCAAGCTGCCGAGTAGCTGCGGACGCTACGGTAGGCGAGTCGTCGAGTCGTCGCATCGGCGAGTCTCGTGACAGGCGCGCGGTGGGCGTCGACCGGACATGTTGGCCTCGGGCCTCTAGACTTCTCCGAAATAAATTCGCTTGGCCGAGTGCTTGCTCGAAGCCAAAGCCAGTGAAATGAGCAAGTATCCACTGTGCTTCCTGTTCATTCGTTCACGCCATTTTTCCATCTGGCATGTGCTGTCGAGGCCCGCGCGTCGTCGACAATTACCCTCCGGAGGATCGGAGCTCCGCGCAATCACGAGTAATCTGCAGTAATCTGTAGTAATCGCGAGGTGGGACTCTGCAAATAGCGAGAGAAACGGCGGGACAGGCGGGACAGAGTCAAAATAGAGTTGAATCGAGCGAGGGAGCGTGCCAAAGTTTCGGCTAGTCGCGGAGCAAGTCCGTCCTTCGCGTATTGACGAATGGAGAAGAGCTCGCGTTGCGCCGTGTGCGCGCGCGCGCCTCATTAGTTCCCCGGGGAAGGCAGGAAGCTCAAAAATTCAGGCAAATGCGCGAGGCTCCGTTCTTATCTCGAGCTGAAAACTCCCCGTGTCACATGCTCGCCGAGCGATCGAGCTTCGTTACGTGCAGCGAGCGGCAGCGCCAGAGAGCGAGACAACGAGTAGTCGAGCCTCCTTCGATTCTCAATGCGCCCCTCTCCAGCTATGACGATGGAAAAATTTCGTTAAATTTCGTTAAATTTCGATCAATTTCGAATTTCGGTTAAATTTCGCAGGCTTAAGGCTCGTATTTACATTCTCTTGCAAACGAATGCTTCGATTGCTTCAAAATGTAGGTTCGTCATATTTTCGCTTTGATTTAGCAGCGATTTTAGCTCCGCGGGGCTACAGCCGCTACAGGTACCGCGAGCGCCTCGCTAACGAGTGGGAGCGAGAGAGAAGGTGGACTTAACTGCGGGAGGAAGAGAGACGAAGTGAAAGCGACTCAGCGAGGTAGTTTCGATCGACGTCAACGTCGACGTCGTCTTCGTCGTTGCGTCGCGAAGGAGGGCGGCCTGGGCGGCGCGCGCCTCGACCGCCTCGACAGCCTCGTGCGTTTTCCACCTACGACCCTCGCTCCATCTTGCTCTAGTGAATCTGCCTCGCTCGCGCGAACCGCGTACCGCGGTCGTGTCTCCCTTTCGGGAAATCAATACGAATCCCTTTTCCGTAGTCGCGCCGATCAATCGACCAGTCGACGCTTGAATCACGACCGGGAAAATGCCGCGAAAATTCCTCAGTCAATATGAGTAACAGACAATGGACGCGCCACTTAGTCTCAAAAACATTCGTTCATCTACTCGCGGATTATTCTTTCCAAGCTATTCTTTTATCTTTCGTATTGTACAGAAATTAATTCAATTTAGTAGCTAAGACCGAAGCTATTACACAATAGTATGACACTTTTTAGTAGTAGCCTTCATTTATGAATGGATCTCGCCTGGATTCCAAGCTGATCAATATAACTTGTAATTCGGTACTGAGTTTATGAAAATAAGTCGCTTTTCGGCTAGAGTTGCATAAGTTGTAGAGCCACTCGAGTAGCATTTTATTCTCACTGAAAGCTCGTGACCTTGGTCTGGATAATGAGTTGAGAATGGATCGAGAATGAGTCGAAAATGGATCGATGAGATTTTCAGTTAGAACAATTTGAAAAATACCGAAATAATGTGTCGTCAGTGTTGAGATGTCCAGGTGATATCCAACCGTTCTCATCTTTTTCTTATCTTGGAAAGTACAATATAAGAGAGGACATTTAATTAATCAGAACAACTTTTTTGCTAAAGGAAAATGAAACTTCTTTTCATAAGTCGGTGGAGTTGGAGGTGTGCGCCAAACTGATTCGTGCGTGGCGGCCGGGCGAGATTTTGATCAGTGGCCAAATGGGCCAGCACTCATCTTTTTCGATCGCTTTTCTTCGTTTTTTCTCCGCTTTTTCTCTGCTTTTTCGGCCGGTTCGTTTTGATACGGATAGATTCGCAATTGAATTCGATCGATTTCTTGACGCCCTTCCCTACTGACACGCTTGTGCAGCGGCAGCTGTAAAAAGGGAAAGCGGTTATAGCTTGATCGGAGTAACGACATTAACTGGAGTTATTAAAAATTTATAAAAATATCCATTTTGCAATGAGCTTCCGGAAATGAGCAGTTTCAGTCAGTCCGAATTAAATAGCTAATTTTCATTCGAACAAAAGGGTTGCATAGCTACAGTCGAGTCTAGAGATATCTAAACACATGGGCGCAGTTTGTTTAGACAATGCTCGAATCCAGCAGTACGCCGCTGCATTTGCCGAGTCGCTGGGCCACGCCTCCGCGACTACGGGACTCGGGCACGACTGTCATGTGACTCGGGCACAACGTGAGAATCATGTGACTCCGGAGCGTACGACCACTTCGTGCTTGAATCGCGGCCTGCCTTAGTGCCTTCAAATATTACACTTTACCTTACTCAATTTGCCTGAATTTTCCCGAAAAACTCATTTTTATCGTTAATGCTTTTTTATACTCTGCAGAACTTGCCTCAAAATAGAATCGAGCCTGTGCAATCGATTAATCGACTGCATGAATCGTTTATATCTCTATAGATTAATTCATGGCAATTACCTTCTTTATTTCTTAGTTTTATTTTTCTTAGCATTCATTAACAAATAAAATAAAACATTGTTCATATACACTATATTGTACTGTACCGAGGTGTAATTGTAGGTCCTATCCGTAGGTACTGCGTGGACAAGCGTTTAAAGCCTAATATAATTTGATACCAATATGAGGTCTAATATCCATAGAAAATAGAAAGTTGTAATAAATTATGAAGAAGAAACTAACCTATGCCTTTTTTGCACCCTTACAGCCCTGGGGGCAGCTTATGGTACCGCCAAATCAGGTACCGGAATTGCAGCTATGTCTGTGATGAGGCCTGAACTTATCATGAAATCCATCATTCCTGTTGTCATGGCGGGTATCATTGCCATTTACGGCCTGGTCGTGGCCGTCCTTATAGCCGGTTCCCTCGAAGAGCCTTCAAAGTACTCCCTTTTCAAGTAAGTACTACGTTTCATAAATGATCGCTTATTGCTTCGAAAATTCCGATAGTTACTGTAGTTACTGTAGCAAATGAAATCGAATTCTTAGCTAATTGTTTTTTTAACTTTTACTTAAATTTGACTCGTACTCAACGGCCTTAAAACACTCGCCCAGCTCATCGCGATGCTCGAGTGAGCTTATATGAGTTACTGCTTTTAATAGAACCTAAGCAAGTGTTAAGTTCTATATATACGTCTGCGTAATAACCGAGCGAGCGAGTAGCTATTCGGTTAGATTTGGCTAAGCAATGATGCTTGAACTTGATTCTATTTTGTCAATAAATGAGCCAAAGCGTCAAAGCGTTAGTACTCAATTGTAAATTGTAAAAGTTTTTCTAACTATGTCGTGTTTTTTTAGGGGCTTTATTCACCTGGGTGCTGGTCTAGCGGTAGGCTTTTCCGGTCTCGCCGCAGGTTTCGCCATTGGTATTGTTGGTGATGCTGGCGTTAGAGGTACAGCACAGCAACCACGTCTTTTCGTCGGTATGATCCTGATTCTCATCTTCGCTGAGGTATTGGGTCTCTACGGTCTCATCGTCGCCATCTACTTATACACTAAGCAGAATTGAATAACTCTAATCCAACTAAAATGGAAAATCAAAGTCATGATTTTCTCTCGCGATTCCAACGCTTATCTCCGATTGTTTGTTTGTTGAGCCTACATTGCTTAGTTGAAATGCGCCAACGATTGTACAATTATACATATACATATATAGAGAGAGAGAACAGAGAGAGAAGTGAAACGGTATTCCGTTTTCGAGTCTTTTAAACTTTACTATTATTAATATTATTATTATTGATTTTTCGTTTTCTTTTTTTATTATTATATTGTACCTTCAAAATAAAAGGAAAATAAAAAGAAAACTCTGCTGTTATGTGAAGGAGAGAAGTCAATGAGACAAACTGCAATTGCCTATAAAATCATGATTTTGATTTCAACCGTGATCTGGATTGGCCGGATCGGCACAACCCTGACACTAAGGAAGTGAACGAGATTATTATTCAGTATAAAATGAATACGAGCGTGTCACCACTTAGTGTCAGAAAATATTTGTCGCCTGTGACCGACGATACCTTCGCTCCCGATACTACTACAGCAGAAAATTACTACGAGCGTCTCTAATTATACGTATTTCTTAAATGAAAAATAAACAATAAAACAACAGGTAAATATGCGTACTACACAACCATCATCGATCATCTCTCTGAATCCTTCCGTAAATACTGTAATTCAACTCGATCAATCTTTAGGTTTCAGGCATTTATAATTTTGCGATCGTTTTATTCAGCTATTAATAAATTAATATTCATTTTAATATTCATGTTTTTCAAACACTCACTTGCATCAAGAGCTTGGAGATGCGTGCGAAAAACAAATGTCGTATAAAATTTATAATTGTGAAAATGTTTTAAATGAGACAAGGTGTGAGAGAAGCGAGAGAGAGAGAGAGAGAGAGAGAGAGAGTGAGAATCACTTGCATTCAACATTTATGGAATATTTCGAAAACGGAGGGCGTAAGAGACGTCGGTGTTACACAATGCAAAAACCAGGCGACAGGAAGATTCGTTGACAAACGATAACTTTCTCTTTCATCATTGTATAGTAATCATTTTTAGTGTAATTTGACATTGAATTATCAATTGAATTATTGGCTCTGCTGAGTGTATAAATAAAATAAATTTAAAAAACATAAATAAACTTAGCACAATTATATGTATATATATATATATATATATGTTATATAAAATATATGTATACATACATTAACGATGATACAGATACTGTTTATAACAAAAATAAAAAACAAACCTAAGTCGAAGCTAGCCTGTTGTAGAGAAAGAGAGAGTGCGATAGAACGATAGTGCGAGAAAGCTGAAGGTGATAGCTGCAAAGTAATCAAGAGCAGAGAAGCTTGATGCAAGGATCAACCGCAAACACATTCATCCATTTATCAGATAAAGGAGGAACGAGGGCGCCAAGCGTGAGAGGACACTGCTGAATTTGCACATTTGCACATTTACACTAACGAATGCACGAACATAAGCATTACAGTAAGCAAATAGAAGATTGCAGTACATTGTTACCCCCTTCGCGTTCATCTGAGAGCAAATGAACGCGAGAAGAAGAGAAGATTTGAACACCCGCTGAGCATCAGTTGAGCGAGCATACAAGCATACGTATATCACGGAAATTGCAGAATAGGCATACGACATACACACACTCTAATTTTCTGGTACACGCATAGTGTTATGAGCAAGCAAGAGATGAATGTGTTTTTCGGGAGTCTTCGCATACGTGCAATGTACGCAGATAGGCTAAAATCATGTGCGAAGCATGCGAGTGCGGTAAAGAAATGAGGAGCCGATGTTTTTACGGGAGGCAGAGCTTTTGATCGTAGAATCATTTTAAAAAAATTGTACATTCCATAAATGAGTTCGTTCAGTTAATGAAAGAAAAAAAGATGAAAAGAGAAACAATTTAAGAAAATAAGATGTAACAAATCGATTGCTAAAACGAGCGGTTGCTTCTATCGGCCGACGGACGCACACGGGAGACCCCCAGTGAATTTGGTCTATCCCCGGTCTATTTGTCGGTGATCCCGGTAAACTGGGGGGGTGTACACCTCGGCGCACGCGCACACTAATATACTTCCTCTATATAAAGGAACGTCGCAGGGATAGAGGAAATACTGGCCGCTCGTAGCGTTTTATCAATTGTGCAGTATTTCTTATATTTAAAAGCAGAATGAACAAGCTCAGTATGCAAGTGCATTTCAGCAAGACTTCTTTCGATGTGTACGCAACCTTGTAACGTAAAGGACGCGATGCCTTTGCAAATAATTGTCTTGTAAATGAACTTTTTTTCTGCCAATCAGAAAATCCAAGATCAATAGTATCTATTATTGTAAACCTAATATCTGCAATATAATATATTTGTAATCTGTATTGCAGTAGCGAGAGAACATGGAATTTGTGCGGAAATGCACCTGCACCGCATAGAGTTGCGGAGAAAAGATCGTAAACGAGAAATGAAAAACTAGACAGACTTTTAGTGACCCTAACGAACGCGACGTACTGGAGACGTTAACTTTGAAAATTTTAATGAAAAACAAGATAAAAACAAGGCTCGTTTGAATTCTCATATAAAAGCGAAAGGGTGGCGCGAATAAAAGTATCAAATAAAAAGTAAAAGTAACCAAAGTATGAAAGAAAGCATTATAAAACAATGCTAAAATGGAAAAGGGGAAAAGAGAGAGAGAGAGAGAGAGAAACAATTGAATGTGCAAATTGCAGAAAGATGGCAAGGGACGATAAAAATGTAGGGGGGAGGGGAAAAAATGAAAATTACAAGCTTGAAGAGCGCGGTGGTGGAGAAAGAACAAATCCCTTTTTATGTCTGCAGTACATTATCAATGCTAATCGAACTACATATAGGATAAAATTGTAATCGGAGTAAAGCCAAAATAAAGTTGCACGTTATTATCGAGAATCGAGAAAGTGTTTAAAAAATGTTCCTTTTTTGTCGTATCATCATTATAACCGAATAGACTATCACGCGCGTTCAAAGTGTTGCATCCTTCTCTTCTGTTACTTATATATAAATAACTGGGCATACTTAAATATGTAACTCTTGTTATATATAAATAATAGGTATAACGAATAATAAGTCGTACACGTGAATTGATGTTGTACATACCATGAAAATTCTGCCGAAGCTTCGCGTTGTCTTGTCTTATTATCGGCTTGGGACTAGAGATTAGTTGTCAGATTCTTAGTTTCGTAGCGCAGACTCCTTTACATACCTTACACAGTTAACATGGGAGCGAAGATGCATGTGAGCGAAATGTAGAACGGTAGAGCGATGTGGCGATAGGGCGTTTAGAGAAAGGAAGAGGGAGGTGCTATTAATCTGGGGTGAATGAGAGAGACTCGGCGAGAGTACATGCGTCAAAGATTCCAGGCTAGGCTAGAACAGTAAAGATGAAGAATAAAGAGTGAAGACATGGTTGCCGCTGCCGCCGTCGCCACCACCGCTGACCCAGTCCCCTCCCCTCCACCCATAGTACTACTATCTTCCAGTGTTACTATAGTAGATTCATTGTTGAGCGCTGAAAGTGATAATGATCCATCATTATTTATGTTATCATTCGTCCTCGATGTTACAGAAAAACCGTGTTTAATAAAAATTTTATTTGGACAAACAAATCTTTTTCTACATGCGTATATCATTTCAAGAACCTTATCTTTAAAATACCAATTCCAATATTCCTTTCCTTCATTTCTTTATTTACATTATTTTTTTCTTTAATTAAACGTTTTTTTTACTCGATAAATAAAAAAATATTCATTATACTTACGACAAAGTAAACACCTACAATATTATACAACAGAATTGAACGCATTCGCGCAAGCATCGAGGTGCACGTCTGGAGAAACTTAAATAGTGAAAAAGCTTCATACAATCATAATTTTATCAGAAATATCGATTACCGAATTCGAAGGCAACAAAGTTCATCTTCATTTCGCACGTACTTAATTATTCAATCGGCATTTCACGCACTGACTGTACAAAATATTAAGAATAACTAATTTATAGCGTAAAAAAAATATTTCATTGAGGATATCAGAAAAATATGTAAAAACAATTTCTCAATCAACTGAATTTATTTATATATTCGAAAAGTTTTTGAAAAAAATTTAATTTTATAGTATTGGAAAGGAAACATTTCTAAACATTATTCTTATCTCTATGTACAATTAGCTTGTTTCGTATGCATTTTACCAAATGGAGAGCTTTTTAATTTACAGGATCATAAAAAATAATCCACTAGATTATAAAAAATGTAAAGCAAAGAAAAACGTGATTAAGCTTAGTCTAGTAACAAAACTTCTACCTTTTCTCGTATGTGATGTAAAAATAGTATGTAGGTTGTTCATTCAGCAGAAAAATAGAAATATAGGTATTTTTTGCCCGATAATATTTATTTCCTTATCAATAGCTAAATTTTTATGTGTTTCTGCACTTCTGCATTTTCAGAAAGCTCTATTAAAAAAGTTTGCAGCTTAAACAAGGACAAGAAAAAATTTATTTTGTTTCTGGGAAGTTTTATTGATGTTAATAGAACTGAGAAATTTTTGTTACTCATTTCGATGTCGAACATTATACAAGTGACCAATTAGAATTTTTATTATTTTATGATTTTCGTATCCTCTTCGCAATATTAGTCACTTTTTTAATTTAATCTCGCAGTAGTAACACAACATTCTCTTAGGATTATGATCATTTCATATGAATATTATTTTCCTAGCTTCTCAAAAGTTTCTTTTACTTTCATATTCACATTCAAACATTTTTAACATTAAGATAGAAATAAAGAAATAAGAGTCTGCTTATTTTCATAAAAAATTTCGGAGTCGGACTTTCGTTTATTAAAGTAAAAAAAGTTTTTTTACCTACATTATTGCATTATGAAATTTAAGGTAACAATAGAATTGACTTGCGACATTGATGAAATAAATCTCGCAGAAAATATATGTAGGTCTAGTAACTAAATTAGTTCATTAATTGCATTTATAAAGTAAAAGAAATAAATTTAGCCGATTAAAAAATGATCTTTTTTACGTTATTTCCTTCTACTGTATTCCTGTCTGTATTACATTTACGAGTTTTAATGACATGAAGTGAGATAGACAGAAAACGCATGAATATACCACAGATAGCCATTAAATATTATACTATAATGTCGCTACAGTGAAACTGTATGCCACGTGCAAACATATTTTTACGCTGAAATAAATAAGAACATTATGTCGCTACAAAGTATTGAATATTAGAAGGGAGCAATGTAAATAATCGAAGCGCGCCGTTTTTTTCGTTTTCGAGTGAGAAACATTGCTACGAAAAAAATTTTCATAGATATTTTTATATTCCATATAAAAATTAATTTAAGTGGACAATCAGTAAAGATACCGCAATTTCAATGAATACCTTCATTAAAATAAGTTTGATATCCAACAAGTCGTTTGTGAACGATGTTATTTATTGAAAAATCAAAATCTGCTACAAATATTTATACGATTGAAAAAGCTTCATTCGAATCCAAAATCTCTTCTTACCGTCGAAGAAATCTTCCGATTCAAAAATTTGTCGTCATGTTGCGCATTTGTTAGTTAATTGATTTTAGATTTTACGAGCTTTTTCGCGGAAATTCGATATTATAAACAAGGACTTTTTGCATGTGAAAAATGGTATAAAGACGTATTTTCGTTCATTTTTTTTTATATTATTTTAACTCTTATGCAGGAGACACGCGAGCGACAATCTCATGTCAGAGGGACAAATCGTGGATAAGCTAATTGTTCCTTACAGAAGACATTAACGGAAGATTTTCAAATTTCTTTTAGTAGATTCTTGGTTCGACCGTGCAAAATGTGCAATCCCTCCGTCTAGTCATTCGCGTCTCTCGCAAAATTATTGCAAAGCAATAAATGTAACACAATGCACTTCCGATACATGATGTTGCCCATTATTCTTTTGTATCCAACTCTTCTTCACAATCCCACATCCTATGTATATTTATTATATTAATCAGAGAATGGATACTTTAAATAATCGCTTAACTTCATTTATCTCTTCATTTTCCAACACTTCAGTCCGGTGATAACAAAACTTTCTATGTACATATGTAATTGACTAAAATCATTTTTCTAATTTTTTTTTATTTTTAGATTGTTAAATTTAGGATCACGTGCAAAAACTGATTAATATTTATTAAGATTAAACTTAAAAAAAAAGATCTATGTCATGCAAGTGACATAACATGATTATTGCACCAACATCCAGGCAAAATTTCATTAGATTAAATTAAATCATCAACCGGGCTGAAGGTTTTTGAAGCAAACGCCCGTATCTTTTTTTTATCAATTTTATATTTTAATTTGGGTTTTTTTTTAATTTTTTCCTATTTCGTTTGAATAACATTCATACTTGCATTTTTTTGTATCTCAATTACAATTTTAATTGTATGTATCGTTTTAAATAATAGACAAAATCGTTCAAGAATAAGAAAGGAAACAAAGGTACACAAGGCTCTGAAAAATTTGGTCGTAGACGAAACAACCGGTGGAGCTTCCGCAATAAATTGCACAACAGCTTCTTTATTTGTTTTTTTATGATTTAGTAAGTGTCACTAGTTTTCGCTATGTTACGTTTCTTCATTACGTGGATGTGATGTTGGTTGCTGGTTGTCGCGTCAATTACCTAGTCAATTGTTAATCCAGTTTATTTTCCATTTTCCTCGGTTAAATTGAGATGGTAAATACTGCAGCGAGTAGAATTGCAGGCAGAGATGGTATTTTGATTGATATACGTATATTTCGGATATTCAAGTTAATAAAACCTTTCACTCGCGTATTTTCCACTCGAGAAATGAGAAACGAGCCGAAGCATCAACACCAATATTTAATGCCAGGAAACAATTTAATCGACCAGCTATTCGGCTTTTATTCTAGTTTCTGTCTTTTAAATTACGCTCTTTGGGATTAAAGGTCAAAGTTTGTTCGTCAGAAAGTTGATAATAGATTATTAGGATACGCGCAAGATAGTACGACCCAAATAATGCATTTAATTAATAACGTTAATACGCAGTAATAATTCTTTATAAGTGTAAAAGTTGGTACACAGAGATAACAGGCTGCTCTCTTCTAATCGCAGACAAAAGACTTATAAAACGTGGCACGTACACAATACTAGACAAAAACTCGGACAATACAAATCATTAGACTAATTTTTTTAATGTTTCGTTCCTACTTCACTTAACTCCCTTCCCCTCTCCCTCCCCTACAGATTACTCTTTATGCTGTTTTTTCATAATTTAATTTTCCTCCTCGTTCTTAAAAGGATTTTCTCTGCACCGATAGTCATATGCTGGCCCATTACTACCATTTTTTCCATTTACTTCTATCATTATACAAATCATAATATTTAATATTCAATTAGCTAAGACATTAATAAAACTTCCTGTTCACAGACTTTGCCGAGCGCCACTCGTAGTTTTAACATTTGTAGTATTAATCTTTTGCTATTTTTCTGTCTTTTTTCACTGTTTTTTAAGCTTAGCTTTTCGCGTCCATAATTAAACGCATTTACAGTATATTTTTCTTTAATTTTTGATTGCTGGAGGGCACTGACAAGCTCACAGGATGCTCATTTGTTTTAACAGAGACAACTTAATCCATGAAACCAAAACCTTCGGCTCAGCTAGATTATGAGATAGTGGAAATCTATCGCAAATCATAGATATATTTTTCAGGAAGCTTTCCTTCCTTTCTGGGTCCTCGCTCTCTTTTTGCATCTTTTTTAATTATCTCCCTTATCATCCTCGTCTTCATCCTCTTCCTCTGACGGTTGCTCCGCCAGCCACGTCAACCAGGCGTTCACCTAATTATCAAAACAATGAAATAATTAGAGATTGGACAATCGCAAACGATATAAACGAGTGAAAAGCCAGTGAATTACCTGGAACAAGGCGTCGCCCTTTCCTGGATAAGCATCGTTAACATCCTCTTTCCAGCGCATAAAGGCATCTTCTTCGACAATTGAAAGATCGTAAAGTGCTATAAACCAACGCAACAACATTCCCTTGGGGAAATTGAGCGATAGGCAGAAAACTTGCAATGAATGCACGGCAGTGACCTGCGATTCGATGGTGGGTAACAGTGTTTGCAGCAAACTTGAATATTTACCTAACAATGCAATTTCCTTCTCTTGTAGGGCTTTTTCAGGAGCAACAGTTGGACTGCTACCAGGCGGGAATGTTGATTCCTACTCGTGAAATAAGAATGAACAATACAAGAAAGTTTAGTTAAATTGGTTGTATGACAAACACCATGTGATTTTTTAAAATAAAACTTACCTGAGTAATATATTTGAGAAGAACGGTCATCAGAGCATTAATAAAGCCCGGGTCGGAATGGTGCGAGGGATCGAGTTTCTCTTTGATCCACTTGTACAAGCTGTTGGGCGCTGGGTCAGTCTCGAGTTGTCGCCACATGTCTCCCTGAATTCTGAGGAGCGGGTATAGAAAAGTCAGATCGCGGTCTTCTAAAATTTCACCCAGGCGTTCTTTGGTCTTCTCTGCCTCGGGCAATTGACTGATGAGGTTGACCTTACTCTCGTTGAATATTTGAGAAAGAGCCGTTTTTCCTTGGCTTTTATGTAACTGCTGGAGCGTTAGAAGGAACAAGGGATAATGCTGACCATTTTCGGTGACAGAGGCCAGATCGCCAAGTTGCATCATGCCGTCCACAATGGCACGTGACGTCAACTGAGCTATGTGCGAAGCGATGCAAGGTATCGCGCTTTCCTTTTCTGCCATCGAATTCACCAATTCCTTCCAGCCATCGTGGAACTGCTGGGCATTAATTATGTTGTCTTTTCGCAATTGACTGACAAGGTTAGCGGCAAGATTGCGCTCAGAATCATTACGCTCGAGGCTGTTGGAATAGATGGTATATACAGCGCAACGCAGGAAACGCTCCGGGATCTTGAGCTCTTTGAAGGCCGCGATGGCATCGGGTATGCTGCCCTGAGAAACAAAGTCGTCCATCATGGCATTGACCTTCTTCATTATTTCTTCCTTTGTGGGGCCTTTATCCTTGCGTTCCCGAGCTTTCTCGCGTTTATCCAGAGGACCCTGCTTGATCACAATGCTGGCTGGTGTTTCTTTCGGCAGAAGTGGTGGGCTCGGCTTGCGCAATGCAGCCGCGCGTATTAACGGTGATTCTGGGATGCGGCCCGGAAAGAGGTCGATTCCTCCTGCGACATATTAATGAAATTGCAAAATTACAAAATCCGACTAGTGTTGTGACTTATGTTTATTATGTGTAAATGTAATGCAAAAGGAAAATTGGTTGCGTTGTTACCGTTGTTTAGAGGCAGGCTAGGACTAACATTTGGTTGTTTGAAAGTCATCGAGTTAGCAGAGGGCCTAAGCGAAACCTCCTCCTGGGATCCAATGAGCATTTTGTTTTTGTTGAATCTAACTGGCTCCTTATTGCCGTCTGTAATGTAAATGAATAGATTGAGTTAGGAGAAAAAGAGAACGGAAGAAAGTAAAAAGATTAAAGAGGCACATGAATCAGAGATGGTAGAGGAGGAGGAGACGTACTGTTGTTGTAATTTTGGGGCGAGTTGTGCTGTTGCTGGTTGTGCTTGGCCTGGTAATTGTTCTGATGTCGGTTCTGGTTGGGGAAGAATCCGGCCGGCTGGTTGCGTTGGTTGTGTCTGCCGTAACCGGTGACGCTGGAGGGCGAGTTGGGCCCGAAGCCATTGGGACTGAAGGGCGAGGTCATGGCGAAGCCTGGCGAGCTGAGCGGTATGATGCCGAGGCTATCGACGTCAAGGCTCATGCGGCCCATCCGGCGGAAGAGGTCGGAGCCCATGCCGCGGCCAGGGTCATCGCGATTGCGGCCGTAGAATCCTGGACCAGGGCCGCCGGGACCGCCGCCGCCGCCGCCGCCTGAGCGGCCGTGGTCGTCGTTGTCGTTGCGGATCTGGTTAATGGGCATCGGGCCCTCGGTGCTGGTGGCCTTGCGCGGCACCCAGCCGTCCTGTCGGAGTTCAATGACGTCCCGCAGCATGAAGCGAATTCGCAGCGGCAGCTCGCTGCTCTTGGCTAGGACATTCATGCGCTTGAAGTACTGCTCCATGAGCTGGGCGCCCTTGTCCGTGTCGAGGATGCGGCCACAAGTGCGCATGATCTGACAGAGGCACTCGATGTCTTCGGCGTGGTCCCCCCGGGATCCGCCGCGCCTCTTATCCAAAAGCTGCTGTATGCACTTGTGGAGGATCGAGTTGGAAATGATCTCGAGCTTGCCGAGCTCGCCGATGAACTTGATGTTGCCGAGCATTTTGCGCTTGGCCGTTTGCCGGCGCTCCTCGTCCTCCGGTGTGAGCTCGTCCTGGCGTTCGAAGGCTTCGTTGGCCTTGGAACGATTCTCGAACTCGAAGCGGCACTTGTTGAGCAGCATACGCGTGAAGCTGCTGTCGGTAATGCGCTTGCCGCCGGTGGGCTCCAGCTGGTTATTTCCACCACCGACGCCGATGCCACCACCGACTCGTCCGTGCAGGCCATGGCCGCCGCCGCCGACGCCCTTCTGCGAGTTCTCAAAGTTCGCAGCCTCCTCGGACAGCCGCTTGCACAGCTGTGCGTACATAGAACTGTATTTCGGTTCATCGAGAGCCTTTTCGAAGATCTGCAAACAGATGCAAAGATGGTACTAGTGCTATGTTGTTGTTTTGCCAATTACCCGCTGAATTACCCGCTGAATTACCCGCTGACGGTTGGAAATACTCACCAAAAATATGACGCCTTTGAGAATTACATCGGAATTGAGCTCAAGGTTGAGCAAGTCGTTGCTCAGCTTTGCGAACTTTTCCGGTGTGAGCTTGTTAAGAATGCCCCGCACCTTTCTGAAGATGACATCGTTTCTGCTTTCTGGGGTGAGCGCATCGCGTCTAATAGTTGAAGGAGGGATCCAGCGTTGCTCAGTGGATAGGGAGCGATTATCGTCCCTGGAAGGCATCGAATCTTTTAGTTTCGTGAGATTTTACAGCGTGTCTCGCAGGAATGGGTTCAATGCTTTTTCCTGCTTTTTCGTGCGTTTTCGAATTAGCGCTAATTTTTTCAAGAGACTAAGGTTTACGGGTGAGAAAAGGGGCGCGAGACTTTAAGTGTTTCAGTGTTTCAGTGTTTTGATTTTCAGTTTTTCAGTTTTTCAGTTTTTCAGTTTTTCAGTTTTCAGATTCTCTTTTTTGCAAGCAGCTCGTACTAATGTGACTTGTTTAGAGCCAAGGTAACTGTGCAGACCCTGACCTTCCTCCCGAGACACGAGAAGCACCCCCCGGTCCTGTGGGGTTGTCCGTTGTTGCGCGTGTTTTGGCCCCCAGAACGACAAATCACAGCACGCAGTTCTTCCGATGGCAAGCTGAAACAAAGAAATTATTCGCGTTACTTTTAGCCTTGTTGCAAACATTTGGGTTCGCTCGTTCGGTCGCAGCTCGCGCTACCCTGCGCTAACCTGACCCACATCGCCCGCTATGCAGCCATGCACCTCGACGACGATAATGAGCCGGCAACACTTGGGAAACCTTGAAAAGCTGCGCGTGCGTCTTTTTTCTAGGCTACCGAGTCTCCGAGTCGGAACGATTCGCACACGCATGCCATTTTAAAATTTCTTGCAAAACGGATTGTTTCTCGCAGCGCCTAAGTCCGCGGAGACTATTGTACGAGGCGAGACCGCGGTCGAGACGACAGCGAGACGAGAGCACAGGAGTGAGACACGGAGAGAGATGGACGTCTTTGATCTTGAGGGCGTAGCTGTGTGTCGTAGCTGTGCGCCGTAGCTGTGCGGCGTAGCTGTGCGGCGTAGCTGTGAGAGACTACCTAAGGGAGAGGGAGGAGGTTCCATCGAATATGGGGATTCTCCTCACTCTGCCTCTCCCTCCCTTAGCCCGCGTGCGATGTGGGGCGCGGCTCTCATGGTCAGACGGTCAATGAACCCCCGGCGCGCGCGCGCGCATTCGACCTCGTCTTCCTCCGTCCTCGTCTCTCCCTCGTCTCTCCCTCGACTCTCCCTCGCGCGCACCCGCATGTCTTCCTGCCCTGCACTACACTTTCTATACGAGTATAATAAAGAGCAAAATAGTAAATAATAAGTAACGCTGACAAATGATTATTTTAACAAAAATATTTCATAAGGCAACATTTTCGATATTATTTACTTCCAACTAATTTACTATGACTTTTCTCAGATCTAGCAAGACCTTTTTCTTCACTCAGCAAATAAAAAATTAACAATTGCAACAGAATTCAATAAATATCTTGTTTCTTTCACAGACTTTCCTTCCTTCTTTCTCGAATGGATGTTGTACGTTAGCATAAATGTCTTTCCAACGAACAGAAAGAGAAACGGAGAAATTGAGAATAAGAGCAAACATTTTTTTATAGTTCCACAAATAAATATGTAAGAAATAATTATGCTCGCCAATCAGCTGACGACATGACGTGACGTAGTATTAAACGTAAAACGAATTATTTATTTCGCGCGCGAGTGTTAAACGCTTGATGGCTGGATGAAATTTTTGAAGAATTAGAAAACATTGACACTGGAATTTGCAGAAAAGGCGAAAGGCCGATATACTCGAGTCGACGACAAAGACACATGCTTGAAAAGAAAAAAGGCCAAAGGCCCAGGGATTTGCGCAGGCCAGACAAAGAGATAGCAACCGAGTGACGCAGAGCAATAACTTGTGGAGCGACAACACCGCCAACTCTGCCGCTACTCCTTCCCCTTTTCTTTTATTTGTCCACTCTCTCCCTCTCCCTCTCCCTCCCTCTCTCATTCTCACTTTATTACATCTCTCTCTCTCAACTTTTTCCCTCTCGCCTGAGTAATCCCTATTCATGAAAAATTTGTGTATTATTTTTCACCAATTTCTAGGAACACTGATTCACACCACTAGCACTTTACTAAATAATCGACTGGTTTTTTTATTTACTTTTTTAATTTTTCACTTTTTTCGTCAATAATATTCTATTCAGTGATGAACTAATAACGTTTTTTTTCACATTTTCATAATTTATCGCTAACTCCGTAGAAACATGAATGCAACTCCTCCACAAAATTGAAAAACAATTAAATGCTATAGCTAGATAAAAATTAACAAAAAACGTGAAAGCTGAAAAGTAAAAAGTAGTCCCAAGGAAAATAGTAGTGCACAATGTGCAAACACCACAGAGTCGTTGAATCAGAGCACCAAATATAAATTTTGTATTTTATCGCAGTGGAAACACGTACCCTGGTAGCGGCTTCAAACTTTTCGATTAAGCGTTTTATATGAAAATAAACTGGAAATACGCACTGCAGCCGACTCTCACGGCACGTACGCAGAAAACGACTGCACACGACGACGCACTATCGAGAGACGTCCTCGTACTCTCTTATACAGCCGCGCGCACCTTGAGTACGTGCGACTGAACGGACCGAACGAGACACGTCACACTGATGCGCCCGTAATGCCCGTATACTCTGCCTGCCTGCCGTCTGCCTGCTTCGTCCTCGTAGCCCCCCTTCTCGCTCTCTCTCACTCACAAGATAGCCAGAGAGAAAGAGAGAGAAAGAGCGTATACATTCAGCCAATGCTGCCAACGGAAACGCACGCGAGATCGCAGCCAGACTCGTTGACTAACACACCAAGTGTATTTGTTTACGGGGAGAGAATTTTTATAAAAATTACACTCATTAACTGCTCAGTAATGTAATGTTTCGATCAAGAAACTTGTTTGGTCATTTTTTTAATAGATTTTAACAAGATCATTTAATTTCAAAATTTCTTTCTACATGCTAAACAAAAAATTCGTCTGATGATCTATGAATCTTTTAATAGTAGTTGTAGTTCGATGTAATTGTTGCTATTATTAACGGTATTGCAAATTAAATTTGCCTAATTATTTCTATTTGCAAATCTAAAGAATAAACACTTTCTTTTTAATAAAAAATAAGAAAATAATGCTAATTCAAATATGTTTGAACTCTTATAAACCCGAAGGTTTAACTCGCAACCATTCCAAATTTTTTGTGTACTTTTATTTCTGTGTTTTTTTTTATATATACAAATAACAGACGACCGTTCCTTATCCGGCGACTCTCTCAATGAAGATGCAAGCAATAAATTCATATATCACGGTGAAATCTTGATTAAAAATTCATTATACTTGTTTACTTGAGTTATTGAAATTTCATAATTTTCTAATTGTCAAACAAAAATTAGGCCTACATTTATTTTATCCCCCTCAAAAACTGAAAGGGTATAAGAAAGTGTACTCGCGGAGTACGATGGATTTTCCTAGTTTGTTTAAAAATTCTATTGTTTAGAAGTACATATATAGAATTTTTAGTTCATGTTTTTTAATTTTATATATTTAATACTTTTTCATATTTCGTCTTTTAAGACGTGCACGTTTATATATTAAGGGAAACGTTAGAATTGATTAAACTCTAAAACATTGTCATAAAAATTTCGAGTATTCCTTGTATTTTCAATGAGATGTATTAATGACAAACATTTTGATCTAAGATATTTATGAGCGACTGCACAATTACTATCAAAACTTATAATTTAAAGACTAACAGATTATTCGATAGAAATTAGAACGTTTTTAGAAATCTTAGGACTATTTGATATGTTTGATAAATATTACTAACCAACATTGTAAAAAATTTGTCAAATTTTGAGAAATTTTTACCAAAAGCGTCACTTGATTCGAATTTTACTAACTACATAATAATCCTCTCTTAAAAAAACAATGGCAGGATGTTGTGAAGCCTCGAAAAAAGAGATTTGATTGGACAATGGTTAAACATCCGGTGGCGCCAAATTTCAAATTTTTTTTATGTGAACTTTATATTTTAGTTTAATTTTGGTTTATTTAAATAAAGTAATGAATTTAATATGATGTATTTAAATTTTCTAATTGTACTTTAAATTTATACATTAATTAAATTCATTATTATTAGCTGATTTAATTTATAACCTCAGAAATGAAACAGCAACATAACCTGACATTTAGTCTACTAAGTTTTGAAAATAAATTATTAGTGCCCTTCTAAAATAAAAAGGATTTATTGATAATTAAGTATTTTTCGGAAATTTATGAAATTTATGAAGTGAAGAGGAAGTAATTGAGCGCGCGAAGCGCGTTGGATTTACTAATTTTTGTAAAAATATAAGAGCAATTCTCGTCCGCAAATAAATGGCAAACATTTGTTAATTTTAAAGTGAATATTGAAAATCACTAAAATGGCATAACTTTTTATGAATGCTGATAAAAATTGTGTACATTCTATCGAAAGTTTGAAATCGATCGAGGAGCTTCCAAATCGCAATTTTGGTTTGTACACTCGACAAAAGTAATTTTGTCCAAGTAGTAAAAAAATCGTATATAAAAAATTAAAAATAATAGAAAATTGAGATATTTAAGCATGCTATTTTTTGGATAATGTTGCCATTTACAGTAATGTTCCGGAAGACTGTTCTAAAGTCGAGTATACAATTAGTAAGTTATTGAGATATTTCATGAGAAAAATTAACATGTCTATTTTCTTAATTGTTAAACAATGCTTTACAAAGACATTAATTACTGGTAAGCTGAAAGTAGTAAATTAACTTATAGAAATCAATAATAAAGAAAAACCTAACTATTGTTAAAAACTTATGAATGAAATGATATAAATTATTGTAGAAATTAATATACAAATTATTATATTCATTCTGAACTAATAAAGATTTTTTAATCTAATAATTCTGAAAGTGCAGTTTACATGATTTTAATTTTGTTTTCTGTAAATTATTACTAATTTTCAGCTCGTGATTAATTAAGGTTTTTGTAAATGCATATTTCTCCTACAGTTTTTAATGACCCTCATTTTTGTTTTTAATCGCGATAGGGTAAAATCTCAAAACAGATAATCATTATTTTTTAAAGAAAAAATTATTCAGCATAATTTGAATTTCTCGTACTTTTAGATAATTCTAATTATGCATTTTGCTTACTCCTAGAGAGTAGAGGAAGCTTTGTAAAAATAAAAAAAAGTTTCTAAAAATATGTTAAAAGTTTGTTTTGAGTATTTCTGGATTATTGTATATTTTTGAAAAATGTCAGCACCTACTGAATATTATTATTTCGCGCTTATTTCGCGGATCTTGATTGACGAGATAATATTAATTTATCAGATCCCAGGCGTAAATAATTTCATTAAATTACAA
>UXGC01000825.1:0-51345 GCA_900480045.1 Eurytoma adleriae | reverse complement strand
CCCTCATCCCCTCGGCTCTCGCCCCCGCGCCCCCTCCCCCCGACCCCTCGTTTTCCCCCGTGTCCCGCTCGTTCTCTCTACCCCGGCGCGACTTGGCAGCGGCAGCGGCGCGGCACACAGCCGACGTCCTCCTTCCCTCTCGCTCGCCGAAGCGCCCGCGTGTTTTCAGGCTTACGTGTGCACGGGCTCGCCTCTTGCCGTCCTCCTCGCACGGCGAGAGTGGAAGCGAGAGAAGCGGCGACCAAGGTGGATGGGCCGAGGGATTTTTGTACGCGGGGATTTTTCTTTCGGTTTATATCGGTATTACGTAATCGATCGCTTCGAACGTCACCGATTGACTTTCCTGTCGGCGACCCGCGAGACGTTTATTCTAGCAGATTTGATATTTCGCGAATTTTTCTTACCAAGTGCTCTGTCGATGTTTGCTTTTCTTGCCCCTTTTTAATTTCCATCTCGCATCTGCATGTTGGGTTGATATTGAAGTTTCACAAAATAGTAGATTTAGTTTATTCAAATAATTTTTTTGGTATACAAGTCTATGAATAGCATAATTAGTATATAAAATATACGGATTATAATAGTTTTTTAAAAATATTTTATAATGTAAATGAATTAGGAAAGTTCTGTCGAGAAATTTGCTAAATATTAATCAGTATATTGAGTGAAGTAGTCAAGTGCATAGTTAAATGACGCATAAAAGTTAAGTGCCATTCCAATAACCGAAGAATAATGCGATGTACATATATAATCATTGAATTTAGTTACGTTCGATCACCTGTTGTTTAGTGTAATATCAGTGGGTCAAGATCCACTATTACATAGTACAGTGAAGCCCACTAAGTAACCTTATTATAACCATAATGTAAACCATAATGCAGTAGTTACGCGTTATACTTCGGTTCCCCTATAAAACGTTTATACGATCGTTACAAAATAATGTCAGCACTTTGCAGTCTTTGAGATCAAAATCGATATTTTCCCTTAATTACTTAATTTTCAATTAATTATGTCAGACTGAAAATAAGGTAAAGAAAGAGAGGATTTTTTCTAGAATTTTAGCTACTAAACTTAATTAACGTCACTTTAAAAGAGACATCTTGAAAAACGTTCTTCGGCGCGAGTTTCGATCCTCGCACCCTGCAGGAGTAATGACTAGGCGCGCATCCCGCGGAAATCCAGTGCTCCGCCGCGCATCGAAAAATTCCCTCTTCAATTAAACGTCAGCTTTAAGCGTGTTTTTTCCCGTAACCCACTTTCGTCCTCTCAAAAGAGGGATACGAGCAAAAGTGAGCCCGCGCAGTCCATATTCGTTAAACGTCAGAAACACCGTAATCAGCATTGGAACGACGGCGGTTTTCGCGCGTGCGGGCAACATCCGTGCCACCCTCCCACGCGCGCGAGCTCCTCTCGAGTTATTAAACGCGAGAAACGCGGGGAGAGAGTGGAGGGAGGCGAGGGAGGAGAAAAAACGCGTTCCTTTCCGCCAACGGCGCCCGGCTTAATGAAATTAAGAGCGCGATGTTTTTCGCCTCGAGCGCGCCATTATTTTTTAAAACTCGCTGCGCGCTCGTGCGCGGACCTTATTACACGGCGCCTAAATTATTCCCGAGATTGCCCGGCTGCTTTTTAATTTGAATTTCGACCCCTCGACATTCTTCCAGCTGCCGTGGCGCGGCTTCGTCGTCGGGAAAGTTCACCCGCGCATTGTTTACTCGATTATCGTCGTTTACTAATTGGTGGCTAGCTGTTACACTGTTAAAAAATTTGCGTAAATCGAAATTTTGCACTGTACTATCCTCGAGGAAAAGTTCAAATTGTATAAATACGTTGCACACGTTTTGCGTTTTTCATTCTGAATGAAACGAACAAAATAAACTTTGCTTACAAATAAGTAAACTACACGAATGAAGACGGAATATGTGTTTTGGAGCAACTAATTTTTAACAGTGAAATGGTATTTAATTAGTTCATTGAAGTACTTCGGGAGTGCGGGTGGGTTTGAGCTTAATTTTAAAAGCTAATGTCGTCTTCGGGGAAACTGTTTAAAAAAAGAGTCGAGCGATAGCACGCGCCTGACGACATCCGGGTCTCGTCCGCGATAAGCCACGTCATCCGCGCTGCAAATTTTTTTTTCGCCGCAACCGCGCAGTGCACGCTTTTGACGTTAACGCGTCTATTTTTGGTTAGTAAACAAAATTCAGATTGACCGTGAACACTCGGTGGCCTTTTTTTTAGCTAACAAATCGCAAATCGCTTAAGTCTGTGAAGAATCTTCCAATCCTTATCGGAAAAGAATTTAAAAGTTTACCTTTGGGCGTCTGAAACTTGCGCGCGCTCTTATCGCTCCCCACGCACAATCGATATCTGGCGATTTATAGGATACACACGGCGTGGCTTGACCGAGCTGACCTTCGAGCGCGTCTTTAAGACACCGCGATAATTAGCGCCGAGCCCCGCGAAGTTAAAAGAGGTCCGATGATTCTCGCCCGCACCGCAGCTGAATCCATGCGCTAGCTCGCTTAATTAGCGCTGGCTCGCTAAACCCCGCTGTAATTAAATTTTCCACGCGGAAACGCGGAGGAGAGAAAAACAGCGGCTCTCCTTTCTCCGACGAAAAATTAACTGCGCTACGTGCTCCGATCCCCGCGAAACTACGAGCGAAGTATACGCGGGGAAGGAGGCGAAGGGGGTTAAACGCGATCGCCGAGTAAATCGAGCCTAAAGTCGAGCGCAAAGTGCGAGGAGGGCACGAAGAGTCGAGACTCTCTCTCTCTCTTTTGGTCTCGGCTTTTATGTACTTGGCTCGACGGGAGGCTTTTCATCGAAGAATGAGTATCCGTTGAAATTAAATATCGCGCCGGCTTATCTCGACGAAGTTCGCCGCAGCCGCCGGCGAGTTACGAGCATTACGCGCGCCGGGACTCGTGACGTTCCAACGACTCACTTAAAAGCGAGCTCCTCCTCGCCGGCTTTGGATTCCTGTTTTATCGAGCCCCGCCGGATGCAATGATGCACGACGACGACGCCTACTTACTTTTCCTTTTCGCGCAGATGCGCATTTCCTTTATACTCGCTCTTCGCGTTTATACGCGTCGAAGCGGCGCGCGACGCGCTTTAAACGAGGATTTCGCATGCAGATTTTTGCGCGCTAAAGAGTAAAGAAGTCATTGAAATCAATCGCGTTGTACAAACACTCCGTGTGTTTTCAGTGTAAACACGCGCGTAAATTTTTTTATTGCTTTTCGTGTTTTTTCATTAAATAGTATCTCCGCCACGTGTCTGTTAACGAGCGCGATAAAAGGGAAAAAAGCGGATGATAAATGAAGCACTACAGGCTTTATAATTAATACGTAATACTTTAGTGCAACGACAAAAACAAAAAAAGAATAAATAGCGCCGTAAACGCAGTTGGAGAAAACAGATAAGCAAACATAATAAAGAGAAGGAGCGAGGCAGAGGACGAGAAAGAGGAATAGAGGCACGCGCGTGGATAGCTAAACAGATAAGTGGAACGAAAGCGAAAGAGAGAAATACATCGCTAGAAAGCGAAAGGACATAGAAATACAGATAGATTAACAGATAAAACGAGAGCGATAGCAGTGCAGCCGCAGAGAGCGAGAGGGGGGGAGGGCTAGGCTGCGGTAGAGAAAGAGCAGCACATAAGTAGATAAGAGGGGGAGTGAGAGAAAGCGAGAGAGAGACAGAGGCTGCGGCCGTAAAGTCGGTGTACAGTTTCTGTCTCTCTCTCACTCGCTCGGATTACGGAAGCAAAGTTTTCAAGTTCCGCGACACTGACCTACTTTACTCGGATACTTCCAGCCAGTAGTTACGTTCAGCGGAACGTATGAATGCCGCGCATAAAGCGCTCTCGCTTTCATCCTCCTCCTCCTCCTGCTGCTGGCTTGTGCCACCCCTCCTCCTTCTCCTGCGGCCCTCCCGACAGCCACACTGCTGCCGTGAGTTTCCCCCGTTTTGCAATTGCGATGCGTGCGCGCCCCTCCCCACCCATCCCTCCGCCCGGCGCACGTACACGCTCGGCTACGTGTGAGCGCCCGAGCGATACACCTACGGTTCTCTCTGTACACACCGACCGCACAGCCTCTACTTTGTTATGCGTCCGACCGGCCGGCCCCGTGTGCGTGTGTAACGACGGTGCCCGATTTATTAATTGCGAAACGACGCGTTTTCTTTTTCTATCTCTTTCTCTCTCGCGTACCCTCGCCCTCTCTCTCGTGGTCTAAGCACTTTGTAAAGGAGATTGTTATGCGCCAATGTCGCTGAACTTTTGACGCTTGCGACAGCGCAATTAGCGTCGTTTGCGGCTCCTCTCTGTGCGCCGTTCTTCTAATCGAGCTGCGATAATTAGAAAAGGTGGAGGGGGGAGATAAATGACCGATTAATCACCATCTACTTGCTTGAAATCTTTTTAATTTACTCTCCAAATTTAAGCTGATTGGAGTTTCTGAAGGTAAGTGTAGAGTTAGCTATTTTTGCATTTGTAATTGTAAAGAAGTGCAAAAGTTACTTTGCATTATATTTTAATGGCATTCATTATTGCCAATTATAGGAGTTCTAGGCAAGTAGATCTTCCGCGCTTCATGCGGTCATTAACACTTGCTCATTTTTTATTCAGTAGTTCACTACTGTAAAAGAAAATTATCTTTTAAAATTATTAAAAGTTGCTAACAATTGTTCCCTTTAAGTTCGAGAATTTCGCGACTTAACTTCAAAACAATACTAATGCTCATCCAAAAGCAGGCCAATTTCATTAAACTATGCAGAATTAATAGGAAATAATACGAAGATAATGTAACTAGTGACTTTAGTTAATTTGAAAGTAAATTTTTCCTTTTTTCGCAAGCTCTGATTTATGTCGTCCGTTATACCGAGATAGACTGAATCAATCACGTGAATAGATTAGCTTCACTTTAAATTTTATCATTGCTTTAAGAGAAGAATTTTACTTGTTTATAATTTCTTCATTTTCGTGTACTAATTTAGATCAATATTTTTGAATAGATACTTTAAATAGCAGCTTATAAGTTATCATTTATAATTATTCTTAATAAGATATACATTAGAAGAATGCACAAATATCAGCGAGGCATTTACAAAAACAAAATTATCACACATCAATGATTAATCTGAAATCACTCAAAAATTAATCCCCACTGCAGATAAATCCCTCGGCGTTAACACAAATGATTAAGATTGATTACGACCTAGAACTTCATTGCGATCGCTCAGTCGAAAGTTTTTACCGCGCAAGAGGAAGAGGGAAGTTTATCGGGATCGAAATAAAATAGCACGCCGTTAGATAACGCACAGTAGTGTCATAATTTAATTACTCGATAAAATTGTATTATTATGGCCGGGCTGATAACGATATCGCGGCGCATCGGAAAATACTGCTCTCAATATCCGAATACGGCTCATTTAACAGCGCTGTACGTACATGGGGGCCAAAGCAAATCTATAAAACCGCAATTGACGACAATCGCCGGTGATCTCGGCGAGCAGCGAGCGAAATCCACCGACGAGCGGGAAAAAAGCAAAGGGAGGGCAATCGAAAGAAATTGAAAGATTCGCCTTGGATATCCGAGCGGCCCGATTACTTTTCCTCTCTCTTTCTCCCGCGTTGCCGCGCACACCCTGTATATAGAGCAGAAACTTTGGGAGGGGGAGTAGATAGAGAGTGAGAGAGAGCGCGCGCGAGGAACAAACAAAGATATCAATTTGCAAAACAATTCCCGATTAATTCGATCTCCCCCGCCCCGGTGATTCCGCCTCCCCCCCTCCCCTCGACTAATCAGCCCATAAGCCGTGATCCTCGAAATTAATCAAAATTCAAACGCGCTAGCTCGGCTCTCGGCCCGGCTGCCGAATAAATTAGGGGAGGCGAGTGGCGCCGGAGATATAAGACGGCCGGGAATGTACGCGCGTCGGGTATTCCAGGGCCGTGACTGGGAGACTTTTTAATTCCAGGCTGCTCCGGAAATTGCGCGAAGGCCAATCGCGCGAGCGAGACCCGAGACCCGCTGAAGTTCCGTGCGGCCGGGCGTGTGGTAAAGACCGGTCGAGCTGAGCTTTCGACATTTTCAAAATTCGATGTCAACGTCGTTTAGTTACTACACAGTTTAACGGAGGTTACGTTTAGTTTTTTAACGTGAATTAAATTTTGAAAATTGAAGTAACTTTGGATCAAACGAACGGTTTGATAGTATAATTTGTTAATTGGAAATGAAATTTAACTATATTTAACTGTTTCGAATTAAGAAGGTAATTTAGCGATTCAATTAATTGGCTGTTTTATATAGAGTAGTGAAAAATCGTTAATTAAAATATTTTTAATTACTATTTTTATTTCGTCTGATATAATTACGTCGAAAAGCAAACTGTTAAAGCAATGGTATTAAATAAAAATTTTCTTGGACTGTGGTTAGAATTATAATTAAACGAATAATCAATTAAGTGGTGGAGCGCCAGTAACTTTCTTCAGAAATCTAACCACTGAGATTAAAAAGTGATTGCAGATACTTATACCTGATTACATCATCCAATGAATAACCACTTGGCAGATTACTATAGAGCTTGAATCAGGTAATTATCATGTTAATGAATTCTTTTAGAAAACGCCTAAAAAAGTGTCAAATGAAAAAGAAATTATCGACGTAAATCGCTGATTAACTCCGATATATCCGATAATAAAATGAAAGAATGAAGCTATGTTTGGAATATCGCGGGCACGATCGTCCGATTGCGCAACGAGAAAACAAAGAGAAAGCCCGAATAAAGCCGCGAAGCTCCGACTTCGATCTGGCAATCGCGCTAATAGATTCATACGGTCCCTCCCGAGCGGCACAATGCCCCGCCGCGGCATGGCTGGCGCTCGGAGTACATAAATTACGCGGCGATCGAGCCGAGGGGTCGTCGCAAATACCCGCGGAAAATTCTCCTATCCCCTCCCGTCCACCCTCCCCCTCGTCCCTTCTCTCGTTATAGGCTCGAAGAATCTCCGAGGAAGACGGAGACGAAGAAGACACGCGCGCCCGAGGAGAGCCGCTATTTCTCGTGCTAAGCCTTATTGACTTGGCCCCTCGGGGTCATCGTCGAGGGGCGACGCGTCGCGCTAGCGCCGCGCGGCCCTCCCTATCTCGCTCGTTCCCAGCGCCGATCGCCCGACGAAACCCATAAACGCCCTTGCCAAATCGCCTCCCCGCCAAGGCTATAGGCGCTCTCCCTCCCCGCCTCCCTCCTCGCGCTTCTTCCTCGTCGTTTTTTTCCCCCGAGCCCGCCGCCGCCTCATTGTCCGCGGCCGTATCCCCCTTCGGCACGTCTCACCTTTTTCGATCGCCGTCGCCGACGTCGTTGGGAAGGCGCGCGCGCGCGCACACTCGCCGCGGCTCGCGATTGGAAAGCCTCGGCCGGCTCGCGCCCCACTCCACCCGTCGCCTCGGCCGTATTTCGGTCCTTCGGTATTATATCCGTCGCGAGGCGGCCGCCGCGCAGCTGGGTCTGCCTTTTTTTCCGGCTGCCCTTTTTTTTTCGTCATCAGCGCCGCGCGCGCGTTTCTAGCCGTCGTCGGCCCCCTGCCGTGCCCTCCCTTTTTTTTTCGGCTGAAAATTTACTCCGAGTCACGATGTTTGCGTGCACGCGCGACCAAGGGCTCGCCGCGTGATTATATAAGCCGCGCGTGCGGCCGCGTTCATCCTTTTCTGGCCGCAATAAACGCGCGTTAATTATTCCGCCGCGCCGATATAATTTATCGAACGCGAGCCGTCGATTATTGACGGGTGAATTTTTTTTTTATTTTAATTTTCCCAAGTTGCACTTTAGCGCGCGTTAAAGCCGTGATGAATCGGCGCGCTGCTTCATCGAATATTCTCAAACGCTTTTCGTGAAATTTTCGAGCCGCGCGCGGTGTACACACTTTTATCTCCGCGTCCATCGCATTAAAACCGCTCGTCGATAGCAGCGAGCGCGCGAGGGGGGGCGACCCCCGCGAGCGCACGGGCTTTGAATCAGATAGCTGAAATTTCCGCGAATTTCGCGTAAGCGCGTATAAAAAGGCCAGCTCGCGTTCGAGATCTCACTTGCAAAATCGGCCCCGGCGTATAATGCGAGAGCGAGCCGCCGCGCGCACCGGAAAGCCGGCGGGGCGCATTTAATTAGTAAGTCGTATACCCGGGCTGGCCCCCCCTTCCCCTGCCCCCGCTCGTATCCTTTCTCTCTCGCCCCCTCCCTCAATAACGTTCGAAGCGCGCGGAGCGCGGGGAAATTACCGGTGCACTTATACACGCGAGTATAATCGGATGCGTCGGTCGATGGGATATCCGTGCGATGTGCATGTAAGTGCACGGGCGACGGCGGTGCCGCCCGATTTTACGGCCGTTTCGGTAATTATTATGAATGCTGCGTATCGGCGTTTTGCGCGACCGTACCGGGAATAATGCCACCGGGACGATTAGATTCTAGTACACTTTATCGCTTCGCGATTGCACCGATGTTGCTTTATTAAATGCCGAAGACTCCGGTCTCGAGAAAAGAGCCTCGCGCATACGCAATTTGTATGGAAGGAAAATAAGAGCAAGGAGCACGGTGTGCTTGCGTAAACTCATCAGGCGCTCGACAATATTCTCTCTCGGGGGAAAAAAGTGAAGACGAAGCGCGCTCGCGCGACGTCGTATATAGACGCACTCGCTTCCCCGGCGTCGGCTCGAAAATTTCCCGCTAAAACAGCAAGACTGCACCTCGAGCGCTTTCCCATCGGCTCGCACGCAGCGACGGCGGCAGCATCCGCGGCCCTTCGCGTCTCCCCCTCCCCTTCCCCTCGTAAAAGAGCCTGCGGCTCGTTCGCGCTCACGCACGCTCGCCTCGGCGATTCGATAACCGAGGCTGGCTGGCGACGGCTGCGCGGCAGCGCCCGGAAAAAAAAGAGAGCGACGAGAGAGCTGCGAGCGAGCGAGCGAGAGAATATGCGAGTAACAGGCCCCCGTGAGAGAAGCAGCGGCGGCGGCGGCGGCGGCGAGAGTTGGGTAGGGCCCTCTCCTCTCTTTTAACAGGCCAGCGGCGCGCGGCAGCCCATCAGCCATCCTGTCATAGACAGGATGTGAGGGTCCGCGAGTCGCGTTTCGTCGTCGCGCCGCGCCGTCGTGTCCCTCTCCCCCCCTGGCCGCTCCTCTCCTCTCCCCGCGTTCCCCCCCGTTTGCGCTCGCGTCCGCTGAGAGCGAGCTGCGCTCCGTTGTCGCGGGCTGACCGTGCCGCGCTTCTCCTCTCGCTCGCACGCCCGGCCGCGGGAGAGAGAGAGAGAGAAAGGAGAGAGCCGGATGAGCGAGCGGGGCCCTGCCGATATATCGGAGGGGCCCGGTTTTTCCCTCGATTAGCGCCGAGCCGAGGCTCGGTGGGCGTGTACGCGCCGCTCTGCGAACATGACTTTTCCCGCGGATGCCTTTGAGCGACCCTCTCTCTCTCTCTCCTGTTCTCTCGTATCCGAGGTTGCTTTACACTGGGGTTGAGTTTTCGACCCTGCGGGTTTCGCGAGTCTCGTGCGCGCCTAATTGCGGTCGCCGGCTCCCAGCATTCGTCGCTCGCCCGCACCAAAGTACCCGCGAACGAGCGAAATAAATGGATAGTGATGTCTCAATTGGCCGTTGCACAGTCAGAGCCAGGCGTGAGGCGGCTTTTTCATGCTCCTCATGGATGACGCGTAAATCGCTAAGATTTAGTATAGTGAGAATTACAGACGCGTCGACTGCTCCCGTTGCAGTAGCGACTTATCCAGGGGAAAAGGAGACACCTGTGCAATTGCGATCGTAGATCTATAGATATTAGGTCTAAGGGTACTCGGTTCGCGAAAAAAAAACTAAAATTATAACTAGATCTAACAATTAATAATTAATACTAGGGTCTAACTTTCGACAGAGTGGTTTTGTACTTGACGGTGGTACACTGATGATAAAAATTTGTACAAAGCTACCTAAAAGCAGGATCGATCGTATAAAATTCATATCGAGAACCGTCGTGATTAACGTCACCGCTCGCATTAAATCGCGGAGCCCACTGCGTATATATACGCAACGTCGAGCGACGCGCCGATGACCGCGACGACGGCGGTCAAAACTTTCGCGGCACGCGCGACTTTCGGTTATTTTCCACCGGCGGGCGTAAATCAGCTCTGAAATATCGTCCATATAATACGTTGGGCTAATTTATCCATCGGAGCGCGTATATCTAGCGCCGGCATCAAAGGGTGATACATAGCGGTGCGCCGGCGGCGGCGGCGGCGGCCGGGACACATTTTAACGAGGAGCGCCTTTTTCGGGCTCGCTCGCGCCGCGGGTAATTAGGTCGCGCTCGCTCGCTCGCTCGCGCACGCGAAATCGCGCTTTTTCATTAGCATATATAACGCGGCGAGCGCACGCACCGCCGCGTGATAATTAACTTCGCGCTGCGCGATGATTTATGCGCAGCTCGGCTCGCGCTCGCTCCGGGGATCGATCGCCGGCCGAGCTAAATCCGTATGAGCGACGCTCGATAAAAGAGGATGGAGCGAGGTGCGCGCGTGTCGCAAGGCTTTGTGTGTAACGGTATATGCGCGCGCGAGGCACCTTGGCGCGCGAGATTATCGCGCGGCGGCGGCGAGGCCCGCGGATCGAAGGCCTCCCGATGCGCGCGCGCCGCGTGACTCCGCCGCGCCGTGAGATAACGTTTATTAGCGGGGAGCGAGCCCGCGCCGCTGAAAAATCGATTTCCCTCCGTGAAATTCTCCGCGTACGTGCCCCGGCTTCTTTATTTCGCGCTTTTTTTTTTCATTTCGTTGCTCGCTCGCTCCATCGGCGCGCGAGTTTAATTAATCGCCCGCAAGTTTTTCGATAACTTGTTATTTTTAAAGAGGCCGAAACGCGCGATACAAAAGCGCGCCGTTGTTATATTAAAACAATGGTCGATGCAGCGGGGGAGTCAATGAAGTTATACGGGGCATAAGCGGGCTAAAAGTCGTGCGGCCGGGCGTGTAATCTCCATTCATAATTAAAAGTTAATTAAGCACTCGACTAATCCGAAAGCCGCGACGTAACAGCGTGTATTCCGCTGCCGACAACGTTTTTAACCCTCTCCTCGCCTCGCCGATAAAATACCTCTCGCGCACTTTATCGCGGGTACACTGACCCCCGGTCCCCACTTTCCCCCTTCTCCCTCGCGCGCGCTCGCTCTCTCGGCGTTTTTTACGGCGCGTTCGCGCACTTTCGAAATTTCGACACGACGAGCTCGCGGCGCGCACAAAAGAGCCGCTTGGCGCCGAGCGCGTCTTCCTCTCTCCCGCGGCCTTTTTCCTTTTTTTTTTTATGCGAGTCGAGATCGCGGGAGCGCGATAGCGAGCGCGCGCGCACGGCCGGGCGATCAATTAAGCCGGATAATTATCATAACGACAATGCAGCGACGCTCGCGTCCGAGAGGCCTATGCAAATCAGTGTAAATATCTGAACGGCGCGCAGAAAGAGAAAGAGAACGGCCGGGCCGCGATAAACTGCGCAGGAAGACGAGGGAGGGACGGGGAGAGCGGCGGAGGGGGTGGCGGGAAAGTAGAATGCGCTGGAATTTTGTTAATTTATGTGCTTCCAGCGCTCGCGTCCGACGGACACCGCAAGTGAATTCGCGCTATTGGGGAACGCGAAAACGTCGCTTCGCTCGTCATATATTTTGGAGCATGGAAAAAACGTTTTTACGCTCATTTTGGCTCCAAAAATTCGAATTCTTTTATAATTTTCATTTTTTTATAATTTGCTCTTGAAAAAATGCAGTTTTTCCATTTTTCTGTTGAAAAAAATGCACTTTTTGCTCCGATAAGCAGACTTTTTTTTAGTTCCGGAAATCGGATTGAAAATTAAAATTGTTTGAAACGTGTTTGATGAAAAGCGTAGTTTACAATGAAATTAGATCAAAAACCAAGTCCGCTTTCCCGGAAAATGGAATTTACATGAGCTCGTGTAAAGTTCGACTACCGGCCCAGGTCCACGATTCTGTAAAATTAACTCGTTTTAGACAGCTCGCGAGCCGCTGAAATCGAGCAAAACGATTCAACGCACTCTGAAGCGACGGTTTATTTAAAACTCGGCGATTTTCCGAGCTTTGATGCGTCCAGAGCTAATTTCCCCGAAACCGTCCAATCTAACTTACGATATAATCAGTCAAATAACGACCTATCCGAAACCATTTTATTGCCACTCATCTTTCAGTCTCAAAATACATAATCAATTACATAATAATTGCAGTGACCTCTGAAAAAAAAATCAATTCGGAGCAGGGTACACAAACCCCGTTTTTTCTTCACGGACATAAGCAGGTTGATAGGAGTAGAGCTTAACCGTGATTCCCGCTCGCTGTTTTGAAAATCAATGAGTTTCCTGAAGGCGGCCTTCCCGAAAATCAATCGAGCCGAGCGTATACACGCGGCGTCCGCGGACCCTCCCGAAATTTCGGAGCGCGTCCCACGTTAAGTCCGCGATAAGAATCTCGAAAAATACAGGCGACGCTCCTCGGGGAAAGTGATAAATAGCCGGACAAGCGGGGCCGCTCGGAAAAATGACGCGGTCGGCGCCTCTCCGCCTCCCTCCCCCACCCCGCTCTCACGCGCATAAATACGCCGGGGCCGGCGAAGACGGGGGCCGCGCGATAAAGGCGGTGGCGGCGTTGCTGCAGGTATACGATCCCCGAGAAGCTCGCCGAGCCGATAACCCTCGTCTCCTCCTCCCTCATCCGCGCGCGCGGGGCCGCGCTCTCCCTTTGTGCGGGCCGGAGGCGCGCCAGCTGGTAAATCGCGCGCGTGTGCGTGCCGCAAGCGCGGGCTCTCCTTTTTCGTGGCTCGCTCGCTCGTTCGTTACGTGCCGAGGCTCGCAGCGCGCGAGAGCCGCGACACTTGCAGCGCCTGCTATGTAGGTGCTCTCCTCTCTTTGTCTCTCTCGCGCGCGCGCGCGCGAGCTCCGGTCTGGCGCGACGCGGCGGCGACCCGCATACCGGCGGCGATCGCGCCGTCCGGCGCACATAAAAGCCGCGCCGACGTCGTCGTCGGTGTGCGAGCGTGTGCGGCTGTCTACGTGAGTTCGAGGGCCCCGCGGTCCCGCGAGCGAAAATGAGCGCATGCGCTCCCGTAATCGCCGCCGCAGCCGCGCGCGCGCGCTCGCCCGTATATACGCGCTTAGCGGGGCCGGCGAGCGCGCGAGCGAGCCTCGAAATGAAGCGGCTGCCGCGGATGGCTTCTCCTCCCCCCCGTTCTCTCCTCTCCCGTGCTCCTTCCTCGTAATATACCTTCGGGGCTTCTCGCGCGCTCGCTCTCTCCGTCGTTTTCCTTCCTCGTGGCTGTACTGCTCTCTCGCTCTCGGCCGCCTTTTTTTTCGGTTCGAACCTCCTCGTGATATCCTTTTTTTACTACGGGGGCTCTCGCGTTTCGTTCGCTCGCTTCCATATACCCCGGGCTCTCGGGTTCTCGTCTCTCTCTCCTCTTCCTTTTCTCTCTCTTTTTTTATCTTTGCCCGGTCGCTTCGGCGCGACGAGTCAGGGTTTTTAAGATAGACGCGAGCGCGAGCGCGCCTCCGCTGCGTGAATAGGTCGTTTCTTCGTATATAGCCTATGCCGCGCGCTCCTTTTTTTTTCTCTCTCCCAAATTTTTTTTTCTAAGCGAGGGGGCCTTTTCGTCGAAGGTGATGGGATTTTTTGTGCGCGAACCGGGTTGGAGGAGGAAGGTATCTCCCTCCAGGTGCGCTCGCGAGATTCGTCGATCGGCTCGATTAGAACGGGGGGGAATGGGTTGTCGACGATTTGCATCGGCGTCTCGGTATTGGAAAATAGACGACAGCTGAGAATTCGTTCTCCACGCTCGTTCGCCACGCCGCCACTCGTTGATTACTTCGTCAACCGTGAAACGTTTGCTTTGGAGAGCCCGAGAGAGGCACCGGCGGATTCTTTAATTATCGCCGGCAATCCGCCAGATTCTACATCGTAATTCATTATCGCTCGCGCTCCCCGGCGTCCCGCGACAAAAAAAGCCGTTCCTCCTGTACATACCGCGGGCGAAAAACGGAAAAATATATGCAGATTAGAAATGCTCCGTGCAAATTAACCGCCGCCTCGCGGCATGCACACCCCCCTCGAAAAAGCACGCAATCGCTCCCTCGATCTCGGCCTCATTTTCAGGCGACGAAACAAAGAAGTAAACGCTCTCTCTCCGTCTCTCCCGCTCGCCCGCCAGCGAATAAAAAAAATGGGAGACAAAAAAAACTTCGCCTCTCTCACACCTCGTGGCAATAAAATCGCGCGCATTACAAAAGCGGACGATTCTCCCCCCCGATTAAATTTATCGGCGACGCCAGGCACGCACACATCCCGCCGCCCCCCCCCCCTCCCCCCTTCCGTCGCGGCCGCGACGGCGGCGGCACGTATGTAAGTCGAACGGGGAGTACGTGCGCGCAAATGAGCAGATTACGCGGCGTGTATGCGCGTGCGTGTGCGCTCGGGCGGCTCGGTGTGCGCGAACGCGCGACGAGGCGACGGTTGCTGCAGCCGCGCGCGCGCGATGTTATCCGTCCCCCGAGCGACGAGCGCGAGATATTGCGCGCGGCGGCGGCGGCCTCCGCGAGAGAGCCGCTCGCGGCGAGGCGAGTTTTCGAGGGGTCCCCCCGTCTTCCCTCCTGCCCCCTGCCCGCCGTCGTCGTCGCCTGCCTTATACACCGCGTTCCGCGCGGCGAACGAGCTGCCGAGGCGAGCGCCGCTGCCAAAGGCGTTTTATAACGCTGCCGCGCGGCATTTTTCGGCTGCAGCCTCACGGACACCTCGGTTAACCGCGCCGCGCCCGTAGTTTTTCGTCCGACGCCGCGTGACGCTTTTCGTGAAAGCGACTTTCACGCTGAAATTGTCGCGCCGCCACGGGTTAGCCGGGGGGAATGAGGGGTTGCCGATAATGATTGTAACCTTGGTGGAAAAAATGGGTCTCCCATTTTAGCCCGTTAATAAGCAGCTCCGTTTCTGTAAACTAGTATCTGGACAAAACTGGTCGAATAATTTTCAGTTCCGCTCTTGAAAAACTATTTGAGCTCGTTAAAACGTAAAAATGATTTCGCGTTATACCTAAATTACAGGGATAGTTACATTTCATTTACGATCCGTTTTCATTTAATTAATGCCGCGTTAAATGCAATTATCGCGTTAAATCATTTATTTTCTGCTCCAAAAAAGGTGGCTCCGGCTCCGCAAAAAAAGCGTGAAATCCTCGTGAAAAGGCAGCAAGTAGGTAGGCAACGATCGCCATTATTCTCGCGCATCAGTCGAATAGTCGCGGCAGAAAGGGCCGGGCTACATTGTTGCCAACCGGAGCGGCCGCGGCTCCGCGAGAAGCGGCGGCAGTGACTAATCGTCGCAAAAAAGGCTCGCGCGTTAGCCTCGATGGAAAGCCCCGCGCGCGCGCGCTCGCGTTATCTCCCTTTCTCGTGCGTGAGCTCGGCGGCGGCGACGACCCTCGGAATCCGCGAGGAGGAAAACATTCGGAGGCCCGCGGGAGATAGGCCGCGCGGAGCCGGCTGTTTTTTGCGATAATGCCCGCGGATCTCGACGTTGCCTCGGCCCCCCTTCCCCCGGTCCCTCCCGTCCCTTCTCCCCTCGGTCTCCCCTGTTGCCTCTATCTCTCTTGCCTGCTCGCTCGGACCTCTTTTCTCCTCGTCGTTTATGTAATGAGGGGAATTCGTGTCGCGGTATAATACGCTACTTTTTTTCGTTCTTAATTTTCGGCGTTTCAGATGCTGCGCGATGACGCAAAATATTTTTGTCGGAGAGGCCTTTTTTAAGCGGTTAATGAGTTTAGTTGGGGAATCTTTTTTTTTTTGTTAAGTGTTGTTTGCTTTTTTCTCCTCTTTTTTTTTGTAGTATAACGAATGATAAATTTCGAGAGCGGGTTTAAGCTCGTGCTGCACGATTAAATGCGTATTCCGCTTTATTTTTCTTCTTATTCAGGTTTTATTTGATATGTTAATCGATTTTTCCATAAATAGCGCGGGTAAAATTATTTTCGTTGATTAAATAAAATCTCGCAGAATAAATAGAGATGCTAAGTGTCGCAATTACGTAATTGTAGATACGACGATTTATTGCTTACATATTTTCTCTTCGAATAGACTATTGTATACCACTATCAGTGTTGAATTAGTGTTATGTCAATATTATGAAAAACAAGTTAAATTTTTCATTTAAAAAATCCGTCGACATTTAAATGCTGATTCATATGCAATAAGTGCAAGGATTTGTTTACCGTTTTTCATATTAATTTAATTTTCTAATTTTATTTGACGTTTTATTGCAAAATCTTTCTTATCAGCTATCTATATTCGTATTTCTGCAAAATAATTTCTTCCGTCAATTATTTTTGAAATATGCGGCCACTCCTTGCACACAAGTACGACACCTTTTAAGCGTGAAATCGGCCGCTTTCATTAAACCGAGTCGCCCTAGAAAAATGCTCCAGGATCAACATTTCACCATCTCTCCTGTACGTATCATCGCGTATAAAAAAGAAACTTAATTTTCAAAAACAACCCAAAAAAGTTCCTTCTCGACACTTGACTATCCAGCTAAACAGCTGTTAAACCTGCCGATTACTGAAGCAATGGAACAACCGTTAGTACTTAACACGCAATGTAGAGCCCGCGAACCGGGTATTAATCTGCGTGAGACCGGAGCAGGTGTAGTACGCCCGAAAAAGCAAAGGTCCCTCTGCTCGTAAGTAACTTAAAAGAAGAATAAAAAACGCGCCCTCATCTCCGCTCTCGAGCAGCCGATATATCTCGCGAGAAGCATCGACGCGCCGGCAATTAAAGCAAATCACCCGTGCCGTCCTCGGGCTCTCTCGCGCGGTCGATAACAGATATTTTTCCGCGGCGAACTTCTTCGAAGTCACGCGCGCCTCCCGTCCTATCTCCCTCTCGCGCGAGCTTCTATATATATAAAACCGAGCGAGATATAGAGACGGAGCGATTTCAACCTGTCTGTCGCCAGTCGCGTCATCCAATCTCCGCGGCTCTTATCGAATTCGTGTCTTCTTCGCCTCTCTCCTTCTCGCTCGCGACTCGCGGAGGCAACCCACACACGCGCGCAGCACGAGCGAAAGGTAGAAAGAGACGGTCGGAGAGAGAGCGAGAGAGAGCAGGAGGCGAAAGCGCAAATAAACGGCGGAGCCGTGCGCCGCGCTGCCCGCCATTTAAGCCCCGCGAGCGCGCGCGAGGAGAGCCCCGACGACAAACACGTCGCGCTCGCGTCCGTGTGGCGGCGGCGGCCGGGGTAGCCGGACGAGAGGAGCGCATTTACTTACACGGCGCGTTCGGCAGAGAGAGCGAGAGAGAGAGGTAGCGTCCGATTATGCGCGCCGCGGACTGCACTGCCGGCGGCGGCGGCGGCCGCGTCGTCTCCCCCTCGAGAGACAGAGACGGGGCGAGAGCGAGCCGAGCGAGGAACGATGGTTGGCCGAGGCCTCGGCCGTCGCTCGGGCTCTTTAGCTCCGTCTCGCTCGCTCGGCCGCGGCTCGCCTGGCGATTTTTATGTTTCCGGCCCTCGCGCGCGCCGCGCCTCGCTTTTCTTCGGGCGAAAGCTCGCGCGACCGTCTCGCTCGCCGCGCTTCTCTTCTTTTCTCTCTCTATCTCCCTCGCGCTCTTCGTCGGTCTTGTTCTTCTTCCTAGTCGGCAGCGGCTCTCGTTGTTTTGTTCGGAGCGGCTCTTTCGGGTTACGTAACGAGACGGCTTTGCCTTTGTTTTCTCGAGGCTAGGCTTTAGGCCTCCTTAGCCGATTGATCACCATGCCGATTGGTTACACTTTTTTTTACCCGCCGATTCTCCTTACCGTTCAAGGCACTTTACATCTATTTTCAAATCTAACGGACTCATCGGAGCTACCGATCTCCGATCCTATGGAAAAAAAGGAACGTACTCGTCCACATGGTGTTCGTTTAAAAATAGATCAAGAACCGCGTGTGAGAAAATAAGCTTGTTTTTCCTTTTAAAAAGGGACCTGAAAAATTAATGAAAATCAGAATCGAAAAATGGACCGCAACGCTCGATTCATCCCCCAAACGAAAGCAGCACCTGATTGCGGTTCCGACGCCCAATAAAAGCGGCGGTTCCCTCTAATCAACCGCGCATCTGCGTGCGATCGAAAAAAAGGAACAGAAATTGGAGCGGTGCGCGTGATAGGAAAAAAAACACCCTCCAGCGGCCTCGAGCGTCACCCCCGTCGTGGAAGTGCGCGCGGATCGGCGGCCATTATACGCGCCGCTCGACCGATCGCTCCCCCTCGCGCCCGGCGCAGCGAAGAGCGCGCATAAAGTGATAACACGATGATGAGTCCGAGAGAGCTGCCGAGGCCTTAACGAGCGGCGCGACAAAGAGACCTTAATCTCCCTCTCCCCGCGCGCTCTCGATCGCTCGTGATTTCAATGATCCAAATCGCCAATTAACGTCTCCGCGCGCGCGGCGTTGCGGGGTGCGCGTGCTCCGAAAGGTCGAAAGTCCGAAACTAGACCGCGTAGCCGCTCGATTCCCCGGGGCTCGATTCGTCACGAGCCGCGTGTGCGCCGTCCCTCCCCGTTTTTTTGTTTTGGCCAGTCACCCGTCGCGAGTTCCGCCGAAGATATAACGTCGTCGTCGCCGAGGCGGGCGGCGGCGGCAGGAAAAAAAGGAGGAGACGAGAGAAGGAGAGAACGCGACGGAGAGGACGATAGCGAGGGGAGAGCGAGCCATCCTCTTTAGAAGACCCTTAACCCTGCGGGTGACGCTCGGACGCTCGGTTCGTCCGTCCGTCCGTCCGTCCGTCAGACAAAAGGGATTGGCGCGGGCGGGGGCGACTCGCTCACACGCGCACACGGACGCGCGCTCGCGGGGGAAGGGAAGAGCGAGCGAGAGGCAGCAGGAAGCTCGCGATGCGTGACTCACCGAAGAGCCGCGCGAGTGTGCGTGGAAGCCGCGGTTCGCGCTGGCCTTGCGAGAGCCGAGGGGGAAACGCCGTCTGCGCGCTCTCTCTCTCTCGCTCGCTCTCCTGTCGGGGAGCTCTAATACCTCGCGGAGCCTTTGTCCTCCGCGCTGCCGCGCCATCGCGTTATTTCACACTCGCGTTAGCGGGCGGCGTGTGGGTGAGCCTCGGCGTTTTCGCAGCGCGCCGAGCGAGCGAGAGCTCAATTTTCAATTTTACGAGGAGACTGATAATTGCGAGGCGCGCGAGGCGATCGCCGCGGAGCGAGCGAGAAAGGAGAGGACGCGGCGGCGGCGGCGGGAGGGGGAGGAGAGGGGCTTTTGTGAGAGGGAGTCGCGCCGTGAGATAATGACGCGACGACGCGGAGGCGAGCGGAAAAATCGCGGGCTTCCTTTTTTCAACGGCGTCTGCAGTATATTTTCCCCGAGGCTCGCTTTGCCTCTCCTTGTTTGTCACTGCGCGATTCCTCGTTAAATTATCGCAGCCGTAAGCCTTAAAAACCTGCATTAACATTCAAAATAAAAGCGACTTAGAGGCAATTACGGTGCGTAATAACAAATACGCCTAATCAACCGGTAATTAGTCTCCGTGATAAAAATAAACCGTTCGCTTTTCTATTATTTGGGTCACTCGACGCACTTATTTTTTTTCACTTCAAGTTTCATAAATGTAATACATCAATTTACGTCAAAAATTATCATCGTGCTAATTTAAAACCGATCGACGCTGTTATCGCGCGAGTGTAACTGATTGAGAAAGCCGCAAAAAAGTCAGCCTCCGGCAGCTCGTATTACGCGAATCGAAAACTGAAAATGAGTGGCGCTCGAGTTTGCCTCTTTTTTTTCCGCCAGCCTAACTCGCACTTATCACTTTTGCCCGCTTGCCAAATCCATCATCGAGATTTAAAGTGCCGCCGCTTTCGCTCTCTTCCCGCGCGCGCTCTCGTACGTGCCGCATGACGCAATGCACACGAGCGATTGTACTTTTCAGCATTAGCACGTATAATCGCGGAGGCTGCTATAAAACATCGTTAACTACTTGTAAAGTCCGAGCTCCGGAGGCTGCCGTGCTTTAATTCACTTCATCGCTCTTAATTGATTGTAGTTGATACGAATATTTTTTTCCCGGGGAATCCCTGCGAATAATGCGATAATAAAGCTCGAGCCAATGTTGTACAACGTGTTAAAATTTCAATGAAATTACACGGTTACGTTGTCGTTTAAGCACGCTGATAAAGGTACACACGCTGCACCGGAATAAAAAGCAAAAAAGTGCGTCGACCGCTCCGATAGAAATTTTATTTTGACCGATCATAAATCCGCGACGCAAAAATCCTCGATAAAAGCGATGATAAAAAAAATCCGCGACAAACTCGCGTGCACTTTTTCCCCCCGAAAAAAAAAGTCGGAGCGAGCGCAAAAACGAAAGGGACGGACGCACCTCCGGCCATTGCCATCATTAGCTCCGACGATCGCTCCTCCAGGTATACGCCGAGGTAGTTCGCCCGCTCTGCGGGTGCACGGAAAATTTCATATTTTACAATATATATAGCCGAGCGCGCTCGCATCGGGCGCTCGCGCGGGGGCTAATTATCTCGTTCCCGCTACTCGTTTACGCGTCCCTTCCCCCCGCCGTCCGCCGCCTCCCGGCCCGCCGGCTATATTTCGAGATTCCAATTCGGCAGGAATGTACGGCGAGCTCGCGCGCGTCCCCGGGAGAGCTCGCTCCTTCTCTCTCGCTCGGCCGCGTCCCACTTGGAGGGAATTTTTTGGCGGTCGTCCTCCTCCCTCTCGCGGCGCGCGAGCGCTCGCCCGCTCCCTCGGACACACGTGCGCCAGCTGCGCGGCGCGTACACGTAGGTGCACGCTCGCCTCCGCACCCACACCAGCGGACGCGCGCACAGGGACGCGCGCGGGGCTCTCCCTCGCGGACGTCGATATATGTCGGAGCGCGAGCGAGCGAGCGGGTATATAGGTGCCGCGCCGCGTTATTTCTCTCCGTCTCCCTCTATCGCACGGGCGAAAAAATTTCGACGCTAAATAAAGTCCGCGCGCGCCCTCCGCGCCTTCGCTCCTCTCCTTTTTTTTTCACCTCCGTTCTCGCCGTCTCTCTCGCTGCTTTTTTTTTCACCGTTCCCTCGCGCTCATCGTCGGAGCGCGCCGCGTTCAAGTTACTTGCGCGCCGCGCCGCTGCAGCGGCGGCTCTCCTCTTTTTTTCCTTCGTGAGCCGCGCTTTTTTTTCGACCGCGCGGCTCTATAGGTATACCGGCTGTAACGATTTTCCGAGGGATCGCTCGCTCCGTCTTTCTCGCGCGTTTTCGGAGCGAGGGTTTCCCGAGCTTCGCGCGGTCTTCTTTTAGTGCCGGCTTTTTCGATCAGCATTGTAACGCTCAAGTTAATTAAAATGTATCCGTGGAAATACTTAATGGCGAGGTGATGGATTTTCAGAGGAATAGGAAAAACCGGCGATTTTAATTAGTCGATGATTACATCGTCGGGTGGATTCGTTAACGAAATTATTATTAGGGTAGAACGTATTTGGAGTTCGCCCGAAAAACTAATTTGGACATCGAGTCGTTTTTAACATCTTTATTCTTCAACAATTACTCGAAAATTCTAAACTCAAAATAAAGTGCCAAAACTAATAAAAGCAAATTTCTCATTGTAATAGCAGTTTTAAAATGTATAACCTTATTTATAAAACGCACGTGACAATTCGGATCTCCACGTGGCAGGAAAGGAAAATAAATCAGCATCATAACAGTCGGAAGAAACAATCGTAGCGTAAACACAATAATAGTGGCTGACAGCAAAGAACTAGTAGTGGCCGTTGCTAACTTGATTGATGCAACGATGTATTTAATTGTCGAGTGATTGGATCAACGTGTACTCGCTAACAACGGGAGAAATGTTACACGTCAACGATTCGACGTCGGGCTATCTTTTCCGAGATTTTTCAGAGTGAATCCATATTTTTTGTTGACTGTATTTTTTGCAATTTTTTTATCAATTTTTTCTGCACCAGCAGTGTTTACAAATAGTGCGAAGCATACAGATAATAAACGAATCCGTAAAACGGTCGCTTCATTCAGTTATACAGTCTGTTTAAGAGTATTACTTTTGGAGGGTTATTTTAAGTACTTCGTAATTGCGCGTGTCAAAACATCTGAGCAATTTTCGTAAAACCAAAGATCCCAGCCTTATAAATAGACACTAAAACACCTGTTACGTCGGGGCTCATAAACTCGTACAATAAAAATTTTATGTATGTGTCTTTTTAACTTCTCGTGAAACTTTCTAAGAATAGTCTCTCAAGAGCCGCTTCACGAGTGTACAAAGTGGAGCATTTCCGAAACAAATTAGGTACCCCTTATTGGTCGACTCAAAAGAAAAGGTGCTAAATGGAAAAGAGCGCGTGCTCCAATTAAATGCAACCATTGTAAAACCTGAAGCATGCGTTCTCGCGAGCAACGGCGAAGCAGCGGATGATGAAATTTGGCCGCAATTATGCAAACGCCTCGCGCCGCGAATATAATTTATTAACGAATGTAGATAAGGCCTTCGCGCCTCATTCATAATTTGCCCCGGCGTTGCGCGGCAGCGGCGGCTTACACTCGTTAAACACGACGGCGAACACAACGAGCGCGCGCTCAGCCAATGTACACACGACGAGCCGAAAAATATAAATCCCAGGCGCTCGCGCGTGTAGGTACACGTGTTCGCGTCGCCGCGCCGCATACGGGGGAGCGAAGGAGAAAACGCGAAAAAGATGTATGGAGCGGGGGGAGGCCTTTTTTTTCGTCAACTCCGCCGCGCAAATTGTATCACGGCGCGTCTTTTTTGGAGTTTAACGAATCGGCTAAGTGGGTAAATGGGACAGGCTGTTTTCTCGCTAATTCGTCAAGAGTGCGAGGCTACGCGGAGAGCGGCTGTTTACTAAAAATAATAGGGAAGAAAGAGGAGTTTTTTTTGCTTTATGTTGATTTGGCCACTTCAGTGGCGATGACATGCGTTTAAGAATGGAATCCCGCTCGTAAAGGGTTACACTGGCGTTAAAGCTTTACTATCAATTTAGATTCCGCTTTGCTTTTCAGAGAAGTGCACGTAACAGAGCTATAACTCTCTTTAACGTGTTTTTACATCTCTACTGGTACCTTGTTTAACTTTATCGCTCAATTTTATTCACTGTCGCCGTATCGCACCGTATAGATTTTCCGGTCGACCGATGATCATCGCGGAAAGGTAATTAAAGCGCTTTTCTAAAAACAAACCATCGCGCGGTAATCCAAAAATATCCATCGAAACCGGGACGAAAATTCGTCGGGCAGCTTGTTATACGTATATGGTCGCGAGCGACCGCGGGTCACACGTGCGCCCGACGAAAAACGCGAGGCGGCGTCGATTTCGCGCGATCTCCGCCCAAGTCCGCGGAGAGCGGGGGGAGTCGAGCAAAAAAAAAAGGTTCGGCGAAAGAAGGCACCGTTCGCTATATACGCGCGCGGATCCAAGAGAGCGGGTCGCCTCGTTTATTATACACGAACTCGGCGCCCGGAATAAGTTAACAGGTAGAGGCGGCCGCGATATCCTCCGCACGCACACACGCGACGTATCCTCCCGCGTTATTATATACGCCAGCGATTCCCTCCGCGCCGTCACCCTTTTTTTCGCGTCGCGTTTTATGCGAGAGAGGCCTGTGCGCGCCCGCGTCAGGCGAGCGTGTGACGTAACGCCCGTTCCCCCCGCCCCCTCGCGCCCCGCCACCGTCGCCCCTCGTTAAGGATGTATGGGCTGTACATAGGCGGCGCGTGACGTGTGCGCGGCGCGGGGGGAGAAAAAAGGTCGATGGTTAAAGCGGAAAATCGTTATCGGCCGGCGAGAGCGCCGCGCGCGAAACGCAGAGAGGGAGCTTTTTTTTCTCGCTCCGTGGAAAAATTAAAGGGGAAGTCGTGGAGTTTTTCGTGAATCGGCCAGATGTCGGTCGGCGCGCCGAGGGGTTGGCGGATGCGAGCGTTTTGTGCGACGCGCGTGCACATACGCTGGACTGACTTTTCCGGCTCGTGAGGCACGCGCTCCGATCGTACGCCGGTGATTTTTCATTTTTAGAGGCGATCAAGACGTAGGAAGCGCGCGATGGACTGCCGCTTTGATGGATGTGTCGTGCGGCGCTTGATACTTGATTTCTTGAAAAATTAGCGAGAGATGGAGGGAGGCTATCCGACCGGTGATTGCGCCTAGTTAAAGCACCGGCCTTTCAAGCTCGGAAAATGCTGATCAGTTTAAGCTCCGTTTAATAGCGCGGCTCGTTAAAATAATTATCGTACTTTTCGCACGTTTTTCAATCATTTTCCATTAACGCGCCGCGCGTTTCCAATGCGATTAACATGAGTTTGAGCGATTTTCAACTGAAACGTGTTATTTTAAAAAGAAAACACTGGACAGAGTGCTTAAAAAGAAATTAAATCTGTTTTCAGACCGATAATGCGGATATAAATTATTTATTTTTAATTGGTGTTCAATTAACTTATTTATTGCACATTCAGGTGTAATTTTTACTTTATTAATACGCTTGACGTGAAATTGATTTTCGTTAAAAATTAATTACTGATGCGTTAATCGCGATGACATATTCTTTGTCAGCATCGTAATTGCCAAAATTTTATCATACAAATTTTATAATAATTTCATGATAATTAAGTAAATAAATTACTTTCAACGTGAAATAATTTTAAGTGAATTAATTATTTATATTATTATTTAATTGTCGACGAATCTGCATATATGATTTAATGTATCAAATCCAGTAAGTCAATATACTTATCATGAAATTATCTTGAAACAATAAACACTTAAGTGCCTACGATTATGATGTCAAAGATCGTCTTCTTTTGTGAGGAAATAAAGTTGTTCCCCTTAAATAGTCATAACAATACAAATTACATCTTATTTCCGAAACAACACGAAACAATATACATTAATCATTCATTACATCGAATATTAAATGAAGCTTAAACACATAATACAATAAGGAAAAGCATGAAAATATTGAAACCGCTCAGTCTTATCACACGAATTACGATAAAAATCATTTATTTAATTAATCAACAACGGCAGACGAAAAACATCGACGAACACCTTCCGAATTTTCCACTCGGACTGTACGTCCGCGACGGCGGCGGCGCAACCTCGAGAGAGCGAGAATCTCGATCCTCGGCCTCTCCTTTCCTCGCGCCCACCGCCGCGCGCGCCGCGAACGAAACGGATGCGCGAGCGAGCCAAAAGAAAAAAAAAACGCGCGAGCGAGACGGAGCGAGAGCGAGAGAGCGCGGAGGCGAAGCCCGCGTCGCCGCCGCGGTCGTACACGTGCGCGTCCGCTCGGCCGCGAGTGAGACGGCGCTATCGCGCGGCGCGACTCGCGAATGGGCTACTTTTGTCTCTTCGGGCCGGCGACGCCGGCGCGCCGCGTGCTTTTTTTAATATTCGAGACCGCGGATCGCGTGTGTGAGGCCAAGCGCGAGAGGGAGCGAGAGAGCCGGGCGACGCGATCGATTTTCGCGACCGGAGTTCGGGGCTTCGGGCGCGCGGCGCGGCCAACCTTCCTTCGCCGCGCGGCGACTCTTTTTTTTTCCTTCTCTCCGAGCACTTTTTTTGGTCGGCCGCTCTCTCGCGCTTTCCTTCGTTTTTTTTTTTTTTTTTGTCGCCGGGGCTCTTTGGCCCCGGGTGGGGAAGAGTCCGGTTTCGCTGAAATGGCGCATACATTAGCGAATTTTATCTGTTTGGTGGCCGAGCGCGAGCCGAGCGCGCCGCTGAATATTTTAATGTATGGTTTTTAAATAAGTCGGGGAAGTCATTTTTCTTTCGCTCCTCGTCGTCGTTTTTTTCTTCTTCGTCGTCGCCGTCTCCCCGTTCGCGCTCGCGTGGACTTTTTTTTGCCCGCGTCGTCTTTGCGCTCGCTCGCCGCCGCGGAGCCTCGTGAATTATTGAGCATGCCTCGAATTCGTGAGATTTAGAAATCACCTTTTCCGCGAGCCCGCGGGCTATGATAATTAATGAACGGTGTGTACGCGAACCCACGAATTCATTATGAGGAGTATGATGTTTCAAATATACGTTCGCGCGAGTGCGATGGATTTTCGTATCTCTGCGGGAGATTCGAAAATTCAGAGGTAACTTAATATCCTCTTAAAAGGTTTGCCCGGTTGTATATAATGTGTTTGTACGCATAATTGGATCAATCCGAACCGCATAATCGCTGTTGGGATTAAACGTGTGATCATACATAATATGGTTATTCCATACATTTATAATCTAATTTGAGGTGTTTTCACTTTAATCACATAACACTTGTCTCTTTTATGATGAACTTATAAGGACCTTTAAGTCCTGATATTCATATCTTCAATATCAATCGAAATATTAATGAATTGGAATAACAGAAGAATCCTAACAATTAGGATTCTTCTGTTATTCCAATTCATTAATATTTCGCAATCCCACCTCGGACACTATACACAATGATCCTGTGAAATACGAATACCTGTGTTTTCCCAAGCTAGAATTATTTCACAAACTGCTTAGTTTCCGCGGCTTTTCCAAGTCAACAAAAGTCTCGTTTCCCGAACAAACCGCCGTCTTCGACAAGAACAAAGCTCGGGCATTGTGTTATCCGCGAGGCACAAAAAAAAAAGGAGCTCGCTCTCCCCGCGCGAAGATTCGTATAAATAACCCACATATCCGCACGCGCGGCGAAGAAAACGAATGGTCCGTTATCTCGGGGCTCTCGGGACGCTCGGTCATTAATAATTTCGAAAAACACGCGCGCTAATTAACGCGGCGCTCTCTCGCATGCGCGCGCGCGATCATCTTTTATCGCGGGGCCGACCGCGAGGTTTTATCAGCGAGCGTGCGAGTCGTCGTCGCCTTTATATGCGAGTTGCGCAAATTTCCCCGGCTCACGCGCTCGCGCGCACTTACACGCGCGCACACGTAAGCGAGCTCGCGAAGGCGCCTCGAGGAGGCGAAAGAAATCGCGGGGAAAAAAAAGTCGCCGTCGCCGCAAGAGACGCGTTACGTAAAGGCCCGCGCGCGAGCAGCGACGTCGCAGATTTTTGCCGAGCTGAAAAATTCGTCGGATAGGAGAAAAAAAGAGGAGGAGTTGCGCGTCTCGGGCTATTATTGCGCCGTTTTGTAATGCTCGCGAGCGCGGCGTTGTTCTATTCTCCTTTTTTTTCTCTCGTCGCTAGCTGATTTAGTGTTTTTTGCGTTCTTTTTTTTCGAGCGACGCGAAATAACCGTGCGTTCGATAACAATCCAAGATCGCTGCTTATTCTGTGGGCATGCTTGTCGGCTGAGCTCTTAAAAATGTTGCCTTTTACCACTGACCAGTAGGTGTTGGCTATTGTTGCCGGTGGCTTTTTTATTGAATGAAAAGTCGTTAAAATAATGGCAGGTGACTGCGGTGCAGGAATTTAACGAGATTTTTATAGTTGCGTTTTGCCTGTTATTTGTTTTGACCGGTAAAAAAATGTTAAAGTTATGACTGTGCGGTGGCTAATCGTGTACACTGCAGCTAATTACATACTAAAATATACAATAAAATAACATGAGAGAAAAAAGTCGTGCCTTCAAGAAATCAAATTCAAGTGTAAACACCTTATGCATTATTAAAAACACCTTGTTTACGCTACCGACTATGCAAAAGCTAACGCGTCATTGTATCGCTGAAAAAAAATACCGAGAACAATTAGAGCAACCTGCTGTAAAGAGCGATCGCTCCTAATCCACTTTGAACACGCATCTAATCGCGGCAACAATACCCCGAACAAATGTCGCACTCGTCAGCGATTCATGAGCACACACACCCGGCAGGCTCGTCTTCGGTCCGCTGCGAAATCCATTATCTCTCCGGTTAGGCAAACGAAAAACTCCGTAGTGCGCGCGGGCGTGTGTGTCCCGCGTGAATTTTACAGTGAATTTTGATAAGACCGTGGAGGCGTGGACGCACGCACACACACACATACACACACGGAGCCCCCGGCTGCATAATGGATAGCCGAGCCCGAGCGGGTTCGCCGGCGCTTCGGGGATTAATCCGGGGCGGGGGCGGCGCGCCCCGCGCGCGCGTCGATTTTCGGGGGTTGCGCGCGCGGGGTTCGGGGAGAGGGACGCGCTCGCTCCGCCGAATTAGCGCGCGCACGCGGGCTCGCAAGCTCGACGGTTTAATATCGTCCCTCCCGGCCGGCGCCGCCTTATTACCGCCCGATCTTGAGTGCCCCGGCGGCCGCCGGTGCGTTTTATTAACCCCCGCGCGAAAATACGCGTTTTTAGTGCGGTTATTAAAGTCCAAAGCGGGCTCGGACGATTACGGCGCGCCGGCAGAGGCCGCGCCGACGACGTCGAGAGGCATCGATTTTTCATCGGCAAGATGTTGCGACGCCGGGGCTCGCTCGCTCTCTCCTTACTTCCAGCTCCGCGCGCACGGACGCGAGACCCCGGCCGCCCGGCTATAACTCCCGACAATAAACGTCTCGTTAAAAGCCCGAAAGTTTAGATTGCCTTTTTTTTCCCGCGTCGCCCCGCCGAAGATAATGCAAAACGCGCGTGCACTGCAGTACTGCCCGCGCTCCGATCGTGATTCACTCGTTTACCCGCGACGCGACCTCGGGCTTCCTATCAAAACAACGTGTTTCATCGGCGAAAATAAACAGCCCATCTTAAAAAGCGTCAAAAAAAATTGCGTTCGCTTAAAAAAAAAAAAAGGAGGAAACGCGCAGAAAGCGAGGGACCGCCTGCGGCTCGGTCGGTGGGTGCAGAAGGGGGGGCGGAGGGGACGGAGGAGTAGGGGGACTCCTCCGCCGTCTTTTTCAATTTCGCGGGCGTCCGGCCGCGGGGAAATACCGCGGCGGAATAACCGCGGCCTCGATCGATAGTGCGATTGGAAAATACGCGCGCGGCCCGGCAACAGCGGCGAGGCGCTGATTCGTTACGGTCTAGTTTGCGCCGCGCGCGACGCGGCAACGGCGACGACGACGCCGCGCGCCACGTCCTGTGCCCGCGGCCCCCTACCTCCCGCGCCCGCGCGACGGCGTTTCGGCGCTGTCGTGACTTTTGGCGCGACTGCACGCACACACGCGACTCGGAATCGAACGGAAAAGAGACGCAGAGAGAGCGCGGACTGCGCGACGGGGAAGAGGCGGGGATAACCCGCGAGGCGTGCTTCGTTTTATTTATGCGACGACGAGCTTGGGTCACGCTGTTATTGTGGACGGAAGTTGGCTCGATCTCTTTTTTTTTTCTTCACTTTTGGATCGCCGGTACTCGGAATTATTTTCGTTTTACATTCGCTCGCGGCTCGCTTGGTCGCGGCTGCCGCGCGCGAATTTTTGCGAAATCGTAGCGTCGTGCCATCTGCTCGATAAATGCAAATATTTGCGCGAGCACGCGTAACCGGTTGGGCGAGTGCCCGACCCCTCGATTGTTCGTCTCCCGTTTCACTTCCATCGAGCGGGTTAAAAGTTCTAATTAAGAGGGTCGTGGCGGCGTCTGGAGACCGAAACAGAGTCGGCCCTTCTTATTAATCGCGAGGGGGTTGAAATTATTTACAAACGCTTGATTATGTATACCTGCAATTTCGCTTCCTCGAAGCTAATTTTGGTTTCGCCGACTCTAAGTCCGATTATAGACTTTAATTCAAACTAATGCACGGGGAGCGCTCGCAATTAACCGTCTGACGCGATCCGCGCTCAATTATAAAAACACCGCCGACAGTGCGCGGCTCTCGGCGTACAACCGAGGCGAGTCGACTACGCTCGGCTGCAGCGGAGCTCCGATGTGATTCATCGGCGCGAGCGAATCGACAAAGGTGCTGCTGCTGCGCTCAAAAAAAAAAGCGAGAGAAAGAAAAAGGAAAAGCCCGAGAAAAAATCATCGGCGGGGCGTGTAATCGCGAGCGCGAAGGAGGAGAGAAGCTCGCGAGCGCACGGGAGCGAAAGACTACGCCGCGAGCGCTGGACTGCGACAAAGCCGACACCGGGGTAACGGAACACCTTGGGCGCGCGCGAGCGCGGGGCCGCTCGTTCGCGCGAAAATAATAATTGCGCCCGTCGCGCTCTCCCGGGCGTCGAGGACAAACGAGATGCGCCTCCTTTTGTGCGGCGCGCGCGAGCGCAGTAACGAGGCCAGCGGAACGATAGGATTGACACGTTAAACCTTTTGTCGTGTCCTATACCGGTGCGACGCCGTCCTCCGCGTAGTCCCGCGGACGCGGGGGAGGACGCTCCGCGGGATAACGGATGTTCGTCTATTTTCCGCTGCGCGACGTCGCCGTCTCGCTCGCTCGCTCGTTCGCTCTCTTTTTGTTTCACGCGCCGAGATTCCTCGCGCCCGAGTGATGTGCCGTTCTCCTTTCGGCGCGCCACTGGGCTCGGCCCGAGCTCTTTTTGTCGCTGCTTCGCGCGTAATTGATTTCGACGCGGTGAGCGTTCGCTCGTTGCGCGGTTTTACGCCTAAGCCGCTGTTTGTATGACTCTGTCACAGCAAGTTGTTAAACGCTTTACTAAATTCATTAAATTCGATTTAAGTTTCGAGCGCTGATGTTTGCTTGTGCGATGTTAGTCATATGTTATGCTTCGCGTTTACCAAAATATTAATTGCTCGGCTATTAAAGTGAATCTATTCATTCTCTAAACGTTTCAAGTGGAAATGACAAGAAGAAGATATTAAAGAACTGTATTACGTATTGAACGCTTTATTTTTATTGTGAATCAAAATTCTCTCGACAATCTTTGTCTTAAAAAAACAATGACAGGATATTGTACTGTATTTAAAGAAGCAGTTGGATTAGTTAATGGGTAAACATCCGGTTGGATGGCGCCAAAATTCAAAACGTTTTAATATAAATTTCATATTTTAATTTGATCGTCATAGAATTTTTTAAATGTATAAATAGATTAATGTAACAATCATTAAGTTTATAAACTTTCCAATTACTCTAAAATTTATATTTTAAATAATTTTGTTAAATGCAGTTATAATTTATTCAAGTCACCTAGTAAGTACTTTTTGAGAGAGAATATGAATTATAAAAAGTACTCTTCTGATGAAAAAAGAATTTGTTGTTTGTTGCGAATTATTTAATAGAGACGAATGAAATTGATCAAGCTTCGCGAACTAATTAATGTTTTTTAAATAAAATTCAGAATATAATAAATTTCACTCTATTCGAAATGTAAATATTTACATCACTAATAAGTCATTATTAAATCATTAAAAAGCGACAATCTGAATGAGTCCAAAATACAACCTCCGATAAAAAAATATAAAAATACCCGCTATTATTTACAACTTTAGGAAAAAAAGCTAAAACTGAGCTCGAAAACAACAAGACTTTTTTCCTTCCTCATCGAGCGAGTCCCTCTATCTCTGTCCCGAAACGTCGGTGTGTCTCCCACGTCGTCCGCGCGCTCGCGTACTGCGTCTCTCTCCCTCCACGCGCTTCTCCTTTTTTTTTTAATCCCAATTATCGCTGCGTCGCAGGAAGCGAGCTCGCGCGCGCGCGGGTCTTCGTACGCGCGGGCACACAGCCTCGCGGCTCTCACGTACACATCGGCGCGACGGCTTCGCCCGCAGCCGGCGGCGAAAGAGGAGGAGAGACGGAAATCGAGAGTGAGAGAGGGAGAGCGAGCGGGCGAGCAGTCAAGGGGAATAACGGCGGGAGAGTAACGGACAGTATCAAGAGCGCGCGGCAAGAAGAAAAAGAGCCCGCGAGCTCGCGAGCGAGCGCTAAAGCACCGAACGAGCCAGACGGAGAGGGCGATAGCGGGGTATATATAAGCGCGCGACGCAGATAGCGAGGAAAGAAGCGGAGCGCTGAAAAAAACGCGGGTAGCGAAGGACGGGGGGAGAGCTTCTCATTTTGTCTCCTCGCGAAATTCGCGTGCGCGCGCGCGCGGCCGAGTGAATTTCGCCCGGTTTCGCTCCGTCTCCCTCGCTCCGCCGGAACTAATAACAAAGGGACGGGCGCACAATGTCGCGCAGACATTTTCTTATTCTTCGGAGGGACCTACCTCCTGGCTCTCGCGCTCTCCTCCTCTCCCCCCCGCTTTTTTTTTACGACGCGACCCTCGCGCCGTTCCCTCCTTTATTTTGCTGCGCGGCGATGCGTTTTTTTCTTCTTCTCTCTCGCCCCGGCTCCTCTGCAGGCGAGCGCCGGATTTTCCCGCGGCGAGCGTGCCCCTCCGGTTATCTTGGCCCGCGCGAAAGTATTGCCGGCGAGCGGCCAGTTGTATTTCAGCGGGGATAACCGCGTGAGTCGCGCGTATGTATACGCGATTAAAGCCGAAAAACACCTTCGTCTCTCCCGGGCGCGTCCCAAGGATGAATAGCGATATTAGCGTGATCGAGCGGCCGCCTTTCACGGGCGATTGCGTAAGGGGCCGAAACCCCGCGCGACTCTCCTCGAATTCGCCGATCGCCTTGATGCTTTTTTAATTAAGAAAAAGACCCGAGGAAATCTTCGCGCCGCTCCGTGCGATGAATACCTCATGCTAATGCCCCGCGATATATCAGGCTGAATAAGTGAAAACGCGGACGCGGCGAGAAAAAAAAATCAATAGCGACTCCTAATTACTAATTTACCGTGGGCGGGTGGGGGGGAAGAAATAGCCAGCGGCCCTCGGTCGAAAACTCCCGCGCCGCCGACAAAAAAAAATTTCGGAGTCGGAGCGCGCGGAGGCCCCGTCGCTCTCGAAAAATAAAGCAGCGCGCTCCACGTGTCCGGCCCAATCTCGCCCCGGCGATAATTACCGCCGAGATCGGGTCTCTTCTGCGAAGCGGCGGGGCCCTCTCTTCTTGTGTACGGTACAACGCCGGCCGTGCCCGCGTATCTCCGCCACCATCTGAGATCCCGGGGCCGAGATCCGCGGCCCTCGCTCTTTCTCTCCGTGCGCGCCGAGCGCCGCGCACAATATACACCGGGGAGACCGGCCTGGCATCGCTCTGCCCCGCTGCTAATACGGGGACGCCGCTACGAGAGGCACGTGCACACCGCGCTCGCGACATTTCGGCGGCGCTAGCCGAGGCTTCGGAGCAGGTATATTGCCGGCTGGCTTCTCTTTATTGAAGCTTCGCTCGAGATTAATATGTGGGGAGATGTGTTATATTAAATAGAGGGTATTTCATGTTTTGCAGGGTTTTTCTCAACAAAATGTCAATTATTTATTTAATTTATTTAAATTGTGGAAATTGTAAAAGATTATAAAACATTGAATCTTTGTGGTGTCTGTTTAGTAATTAATTGACAAGTATTTAATTAATGATTTCACAATATTAATCCAAGATAAATCCCACATAGAGAGTAGTTCAGTAAACAAATAACGTAGACTTTTCGTTAAAAGCGTATTATACTAAAAGTATGATTATTAATTATTAAAATTTATAAACAAAATCAGCGGTCCCCTTTTCAGAAACATCAAGTAAAATTATTTATAAATTTAATTATGCTATAAATCATATTTAATGAGACGAATAATGTCATTTGTAACAAACTTATTATTTATTCCATAATGTAGTAATATAAAGTATATGCAACTGCAATGAATTGAATTAACGGATACCAGTAAATATATATGCATTATGTTAATGAAACATTCGAAAGTCCAAATTGATGATAAAAAAAAACCAGTTAAAAAGAAACTACAGACCTCAAGCGCCGGCATAATAAATGAAAAGTCAAACGAGCTTACGCGTTTGTCCGATTTAATGAAGCGATTCGATCGGCTTTTCGACCTCGCACGCAGCGCCCGAGCATTTCTAATATCCCACCCGCGAAATATCGGGCTGAGCGCCACCAAAAACGCCGCGGCGCGACAAGGCCGAAATTTGGGCTCTCCACCTATATATAGTGCCTCGGAAAATTCCCCGCCGATTAAATTTCGCGCTCGCGAGTACCGCGCCTCGAGAATCCGCGCTCCGCATTTTCGCGAGCGCCTAAAGGTGCCCGCGACACTTTTGGGACACACAGGCGGCGGCGGCGCGGCACTCACACGGAGGCAGGGGCCCCGCGTAGGTCTCGCGTGTGTGCGGGAGAGCCGCGCGCGGGTTCGCTCGGCGTGTGACGCTCAAATTACCTCCGTCCTCCCCCCGCGCCTCCGCCATCCTGCCGCCGCCGCCGCCGCCTCTCCACCCCGCGCCCGCGTTCCACACTCCGGGGGCTATAACGCGGGCTCTCTCCGTCTTCGTCTGGCCCGAGGGAGCGAGCGAGAGAGCGAGCGGCCGAGGGAGAGGGAGCGCGGGTACGAGCGGAGCGCGCGGCTCTCTGAAACGCGGCCAGCGGCAGACAGGCACCGCGGGTCACCGCCTTCCCTCCTCCCCCGTTCCCCACCTCCTCCGTGAGCGGCGCTGCCGCCGCCGCCTCCTCCTCATCCTCCTCGTACTTCCCGAGAGCACGGCGCGCGGCAGCGTCGTCGGACCTCGAAGAGCGCGACGACGGGCTTTTCCTTCGTCCCTCTCGCTCGCTCGGTCGCGCTCGCCTCGCCCTCCTTCTCTCGTTCGCGCGAGAATATATAGGTTGGGAGCAGCGCCGGCAGCGGCTCGAGGGTCGGAGGAAGATTGTCCTTCGCGCGGCGAGCGAGCGAGAGAGAGAGAGGAGCCGCCGCGGCCGTCTCTCTCCCTCGCTCGTTGGCCTTTTCCTCCGGGCTCCGCCGCCGCCCCCTTTGTTATTAGTCCAGCGTGTAGCACCCTAAATTCACTCGCGGGAGGGAGAGAGAGAAAACGAGGGCCGCAAGCGAGGAACGGCGGAGGGATGAGGGGGAGGGAGAAACGGACAAATTTCGCGCGAGCGAGGGGAGCGGCAAACGCGCGCGAGCGAGGGTAGCGCGCCGAGAAAAGGAACGAGCCCCGGGAAATAAGAGAGGAGGGAAAGGCGAGAAGTAAGAACGCTCTCTATATTCTCCGGGAGTAATTCTCTCCCGTGCCTGCGAGCGAGAGAGAGAGCCACCGCTTTCTGCAGACTTCCTTCCCTTTCTCTCCCCCCTTTCATCTCGCGCTCGCTCCCTCTCTCTCCTCGTCTTTTTACTTATTTGCGCGAGAGCGCGAGCGGCTCCTCTCTATCTCTCCTTTTCGCTCTCTTTCGCTCCTTTTTTTTATTAGAACCGTTCGCCGGGACACGCTTACCTCTATTCCTCTTTTTCCTCCTAGCTTCGCCCGTGCGCCCTCCCTTTTTTACCCCCACTCCTTTGTTTAATTCGGCCGATTCGCCGAACTGTAAAGTCGCCGACGGACTGGTGTGCGCAGGTGTCGATGAGGAGGGCGAGATTACGGCCGCGCGGCTTTTTCGATGCGCCCGCGATTTCGGAGCGGCGAATCCGCGACCGCCGGGAGCTCTATGTGTGTTACGAGGCTGCGTTTCAGTCGGAAAAAAGGGGTTACGGGGATGTGAGCCTCGAAGACGACGACCCTGAATAGTGGCTACCGCCCGAGAGGAAAAGGAGATTAGGGAGAATTATGTGGCGCAACTCAAAATATTTACTCTCCCCCGAAGTTTCGCGGGGATGAAGAAAAAAACACGGAACTCGGCAGCAGCGTTGAAAACAAATTTATTAAAATAACTCCTACAATATTGATGCAACAAGTGTTTAGTTACGTAAAAAACACACTCCGCTCGAGCTTTAAAGTATACGCGAGGCAACTTCTGCCGGCATTATACAAACTTCCATAAGAGCCGCAAGTGGCTGAACTTGAGCAATTTAATTTTTACCCGAGATAATACATTTTAAACAAAGTGAAAACTACACCGCCCAACTTTTCGAAAGGACGTATACACCGCGGTGTATACCTCTACGACCCGAACAGCTCCCAACGAGTTCCTCGCCTCTTCGAGCCGCGTTAATTTTTAAAATTACATCGCGTCCGTCAATTACCGGGCCGAGGAGCTCGCTTGGGTCCGTCCCGATGCTCCGATACGCGCGACTCGTTCCGTAGTATATATGTGTATATAAAAAAAAACGGAGAAAGAACTCGCGCCTCGAAAAAAAGGAGAGCCCCGGGGCATCGATGGCCCGCACGCGCTTCGTTTTCCTCCCCCTCTTTCGACACGCTCGAAAGCGGAGAAGCGCGGGAGGAGCGTCCGCTGCGCAGCTGTGCGCGAAAAGTGCGCACGCGAGCCGCGCGGGGCCCTTCGGCGCGATCGAAATCGACGGCGCGCGCGCGCTCGTACCCAACCCCTCCGCGTTTTGACAGGCGGCGAGTGTCGCCGGAGACGGGGGCTTTCCTCCTTACGTTACTCACCGGTCGGCTCGTTACCTCACTCCCGTCGCCGCCGTAAGGGGAGTAAAAAGGTCCGCGGAATTCAAGTGCAGCGATCCCCGCACGCCTCGAAGCCTCTCGGCGGGCTTTGTGTTGCTCTTTGTGGCGAGTCGAGGGAAAGGGGGGAGAGGTCGTTTGTCATATTTGTTAGACGCGGACCGCTCGGCCACTCTCGCGACTCTCTGTTATTGAGAACCGATTTGCCGAGAGCGAATGCCATTGTCGGGATCGAGGAGCAAAGCTAAACAGCGCCTCCGGTCCGCGCTCGCCGTCGTCCGCGGTATTATATCCGTCCGTGGACGTATCTCCATTAATTACCGTTGACTTAGCGCTGCTCTCTCTATCTCCGATAAACTTGCGTTTTCCCGAGGAGCCATTGACATACAAACGAACGTAAGCCCGAATCCCATTTCGAGTCGGGCCATTGTCCGAGCTCGTTAAAGCTCCCCGTCAAAATGCGCATTCCCCGATACTTACGCCGAGCGGCCGGGCAGAAAATTCCTTTGTTGCGCCGGGGGATCGGCGGGGGCAACCCGTCCGCGTGTCAGCTTCGCGCTCGCGTGTTTCGCAACGGGTCGTCGCGAAGAAAGCGCTCCGATTCGGCGGCGGGCTAACCTTGCCCCCGGACACACCAAGTCGCTCCGCTCGGCCTCTAACTCGCCTTCGTTTCCCCGTAACGACCTCCCGAGTCACAATGAGACCGCGCCAACATTCGCCCACTCAGCCTCTCTCTCCTCCACCTCTCGGAAGCGAGGAGAAGAAAAAAAAAGAGAAGCAGCGGAGGCACGCGGACGGAGCGCCGAAAGAGAGGCGGCGAGGAGAGCTAAGGGCCCGGGGCGGAGGAGCGGAAAGGGGAGCGGTGGGATCTCGATCGCGAGGCTCGCGACCACCGGGCGTTATACGTGTAAAATGAGCCCCTCCGGGTTACCGTGTGCGGTGGGAGAGCCCGCGAGCTTGCCCGGCGCACAAAGGAAGTTCGCGCGCGACACTCGCGCGTGCACCCCGCGACATATGCCGGCGTGTCCCAATTCTTCGAGGCTCGCGAGAACCTCGAAAAACGTTTCCTCGCAGATGGAAGGCCAGGCACTAGGGCGCTTGTCTCATTGCTCGGCTCGCAGGAAGCGACTGCCGCTCGGAGGGAGAGTCGCGACGCCGACACTCGTTCGTTACGCGAACACGATGTATATACCTAACCCGGGGGAGAAAAGAGGTGTACGGAGGGACGCGATGTAGGCCAATAACTTGTCGATTTCGAGCGCGCAAGAAAAGTCTTTTTTGCTAGGGCTCGCTCACTTTTTGTTCGCCGATCGTTTCTTCTTTGTCGCTGTGACGAGGACGGAGGGTTCGTATGAACCAAGCGACTTTTTTTTTGCGTGTCATAATACTTGGGGGATGGCCGACAGGAGTTTATTTCAGTCTCCGTTGCGCTGACAGTTAATGTACCAATGAAAAATGAGCATTCTTTTTTTGTCAAAGAGGATAGTTGAATACAATTAGATAGTTTCCCACTTTAAGTGTACAATTTCCAATAAATATGTAGGGTGTACACTCGTACATCAAAGATTAGCGGCGAATTTGCTCTTTTCAAGCTTATTTACTGCGTGAGATCTCTTCAATTACCGTCAAATGTTCTTCAAACATACGGATCCTCCAAAGCCTATCGCACCACAATGGACTCTGGAAAATAGAGCAATTATACCCCCCAAAAGTGTACTAGCGATGCTCTCGAGTGTAGGCTCCCCCCGCACAAAGCAGATTTCGTTAAACTATTTTCCGCGCTATGAATGCCTCCGGAACTACGACTTCTCCCCGAATTCCCGTGTTTTCCACTCAGCTACATTCGCAGCCGCGGCGCAGCTAAATGATCAACGAGCGGTGCCGCGGCGCGCTCCTCTCGGCCGTGAGGGATTTTTAAAGACCGCCGAAGCTCGGCCGTCTTCCATTCATCCCGGCGCATCGCTCTCCGAGGGGCGGCCGAATCTTCGCGGAACCGAAAAGGGGCGAACAATGAGGCGAGCCCCGGCTCGACCGTGACTTTCTAAGCCGCGCCGGGGCGGTCGTTCCTCGTTGTCATGCGGCCCCGAGAGCGATCGCGCTGCCGTAAACGAGTAGCGCGCGACAATGGGCCCCCGATGCGTGCGCTCGCGGCAGCCCCGGGAGAGGCGCAAAAAAAAAAGGCCGACGAAGAGGGAAGAGGAGGAGGAGGAGGCGAAAGCCAGCGGGGAGAAGGGGGCGCGCGCTCGCCCGCTCAAAGGCAGAGCCGAGAGACCGCAGCGAAGTTTCGGCCGTCATTGTCTCGCGCGCGCGCGCCTCTCGCCTCGCTGCTGTTATATGCGCGGCGCGTCGCCTCGCAGCCGGCGCGAGCCTGTGTGCGTAGGAGCCGCGCCGAGGGTATTGGGCCGGTATTGGGGCGGAACGAGCGAGCTGCAGTATAGAGGAGAGAGAGAGGCGGAGGGACCGCGGGTGCCGCCGCCGTCGCTGATGCGACGTGACGCGCCTCAATCTCGCGAGCTCCCGCGCGCCGCGTCCGCTGCGAGCTCGCCTGCGGTGTTCGTGTGCACGTGCAGGCGGCCGAGCGGCCGAGTCTGGGTGCGTCGCAACGCGACGCCGTGCCGCGGAATAAAAGTCGACGGGGAGAGCCGAGCGCGGGATGCGCGGCCGCGGCTCGAAAATTCAACGATAATGCCGATGGATATTTTCCGATTTAAACGCGGGGTATTCGTTTTTTTACGATGCTGATTTTTTTTACTGCCGGAGATTTTTTTCCCGTTACTGATTTTTTAATTTTTTTTCTATCTTACGTCAAGATTTGAATGGACCTTTTAATTTTAGGAATATGATTTTTACCAATAAATTAATATTGCTTAATAGCAAGTAAATACTATATAAGGTAAACACAGTTACTTGTGCTGATATAGAAAGAAAAGGAGCGAAAACTGCATTAAAGCTAAAAAAGAAACTAGCAATAACATTTAATATAAAAACATTTAGGAATACTTTATTTAACATTTAATTTTGAAAAAGAATTTTATTTTTTCATTCCATTTTATTCGTATTAATATACTATTCAAAAAATGAAAAAAATGTCACCAAACGATAAAGTGGCAAGAGTCTAGTTTTAAATGCTTGTCATTTAAATATGGCAACACAGGTATTCCGACGAAACACATTCAGTCCGCCGGCATGAAAAAAAGTCCATAATTCATTCCAAAAATAGCCGAGCACCTTCATCAAAGCACCATTCTCGCTCTATTTTATAATTCATTCTGTTATTTTTACCCACATACGTTATCCTGCAATTTATATTATATATTATCGCGAGAATCTCTTCCTTCGACGGTAAAAAAAAAGAGGAAGAAGCGCAGCGACGACGAAAGGACGAAAAAAAGGATCAACAGCGCCGTCGACAAGACCACAAAAGAGCCAGGAAAGGACTTCCCGTGTAAAAGGGTGGGCCGCGCGGGCGCGAGGCGATTTTTAACTTGTCGCGCGGGTGCGCGAGAGAGAACGTAATCGGGCCGGCGAATCGGGCAATTTTTCAGGTGCCTTCGTCGGAGTTGTTTACAACGTGCGAAAGCGGGGGGACGCGGAGGCGAGGAAAAATAAAAAGTTCGCGGCTCCTTCTGCGACGCGCGGCGCATCGAGCCCCGCATTAAATACGACCAGCGCCCCCCGTCCCTCCCCCGCATCCCTGCAGGGATGCACTTGGAAATTCCACGCGGCGATAAATTCACGACTCGGCCTTTTGTGCCGAGTCTCTCCTCCTTTTCCTCCTCTTCTCTTTCTCTCTCTCTCTCACCTTTTTCGAGACTCCCTCGTCCTTCCTCTATTTCTTTCTCTTCGCGCGCGTGTAGGTGCACATCGCACGTGCGCCCGCAGACGTACGTATATACGCGCGACCGAGCTTCCGAGGCGCTAGAGTACGCGGGGCGGCACTGCGGCTCCTGCAGGATTTACGCCTTTCTCTTTCTTTCCCCGCTCGCCTCGATTTCGCCGATTCAATCGGGAGCTCATGAATGAGGGAGGGCGAGAGTCCGCGCCCGCGAGACCTCGCCGAAGGGACTCGCGACGCGGCTTTATTTTTTTTTCCCTCCCTTCCTTTCTTTTTTTATTCGACGTCGACGCGGGAATTGCAGGGACACTCTCGGCCAGCTGGAAATGATTGATCGCTCGCGCCTTTGGATCTAGCTCGGGAATTTTGGCTGATTCTGATGCATTGTGATCGATCGTTATTGAGCTGTAACGGCCAATAAAGCCGCGCGGAACCTTTTAGTCGGATAAACGCTTTGAATTTAGATGTTTTTTTTTTATTTATTTGATTTTATGGGTGCTCTCGCGTCAACTCCATTTAATTTGCGAGCGGAAATTTGCAAATAAAAAAATAAAAGAATCTATTTGTCGTCGCTTAGTTAAATATTGTGCGAACAGCGGGTATCAATCATTTCACTTTAAGTGAAACCGCAAGTCACTTAAGAATTCCGAGAGAATTATATTCTCTAATGCCCTGCAGTAAATTGAGTCATGCCGTTGTAAAGTTGATGTTCCCCTAAACTGAGTAACACGACTCCCCTCGTTCCTTTCAAGAGTATCAAAATCACGTACTAAAGAACTACAAATATATTGTGGCAGAGAAATTGGTGTATCGTTAAATCTACACCTTGTTTGTAATGTGTTATTTATGACTTTTTAAATTGCGAAATTCGAGTCAAAAAATCATTGAAATTTATTCAGTATTTCGTAGCGAGGTAGTTAAACAATAAATCATCGAGGCTGCAGACCGGTCATTTTTCACGAAAACGCCGAAACTTTTAACGGGCATCATTATTTATTCCTCGCAAATATCAGTTATTGAGGAGCGAATGTTTACGGAAGCGGCGTCTTTTGCTCGGCGGGACGCGTCAAGTTTGCAGAGGCCTCCTCCATTTGCATCCCTCGCGCATTCGAATATTCATCCACCTCTCGCCAGCTATCGCAATGACCACTGCGGACATACGCGTGCACCTCCCACCTTGTCGCAAGTCCGCGTCGCGGCACATCGATACACTCGCCAGAAATTTATAGTGCACTTCATTTTTTTTGTAAAAAAAAAGCGCACCGGCCAACGGTAATGAGCGTTAAAAAAAAACAACCAAAAATAAAAGGGCGGCGTGCGCGAAACGGCGGACTAATTGCCGAGAGCTCGCTCCGCCGCTGAAAATATAATATCCGCAGCCGAGTACGGAATGCAGGCTCGATATGAAAAATGCAGGGGAGCGCGGCGGAGCTCACCTCTCCCTCCTCCTCTCGGCGGGCTCACGAAATGACACGTTACCGCCTAATTGCTAATACGCGCATCGGAAATTCGTATACACGCCGCGCGCTCGGCTCGGCGCGCGTGGCGGCCGCGACGGGCCCCGGGCGCGCACGCAGCCTGCAAATGAATTTGCACGAGCGCGAGACGCCGAGCCGTACGTGCTACATACAGGGTGTAGCGAAATTAGCGGTCGCTCGCGAAACGCCGGGTTTAGAGAGTGCCGCGGATCTTTCGCGAGAATTATTTTTTTTTTTTTTTTTGGAGCGAAAGCTGAGGTGTTTGCGCAAGGTAATCATTTTTTCGTTAGATTTGGTATAGTTAACTAATTCCATGTATAGGTATTTATTTGGAATGATATATTTTTTTTTTAAACTTTAATCGAGTAAATTTAATACAAAAAATAAATAACCTTGTTTATGTTAATGTATTGGTAATTGATAGATCATTTAGTATTAGTTGATTTAACTTTCACATTTAGTTTAAAGCATTAAATTTCATAAAAATCGAATTCAATCCTGGCTTCGTATATTCTCGTCAAAAAATTCGGAGCGATGTAAAAATGCGGATCGATCAAATTCAATTGGAAGAGTCGAGATCGCCAGATTTTTACGATAATCCGTTGAAAATTTTTCCGAAGTTTTTTTTGCACGACGATAATGTTAGCTCGAGTGACAACCGTATAGAAGCATATACTTTTATTGGAATCGATCGAAAAAATTTAATTCGTCAGAGTGGATTTTCACTTTATAGTTCGTGAACTTTGGAAATCTTCCCCAGTTCCCAGCGAACTTTGCCACATAGACGCTGAAATTTTGTAACACCACTGTAACTTCTTTCTTTAGCTCGGGAGCTATACATACCCGCGTCGCAGTTTACTAATGAATTCATTAATTTCGACAAAAAAAAGGAAAATAAAAAGGAACTACAATCCAGCTCCTTCATTAATTTCGCGGACGTTTGCGCAACGAGGCAAAGCGCCGACTCGGCCAAAAACGGGGGCGATCGCCCGCGACGTCCGCCTTTACGTAAGCGCGCGAACGAGTAGCGCGAATCTCCCTCCTCGAGGAAAGTTCTTTATCCGCGGACTTTCGCGGCGACGAAAAAAAAAAGAAAGAAAAAGAAAGGCGAGGCGCCGCGGTCGCAGGTACGCGCGGTGGCCCACGGCCCCTCCTTTCCGGCCAATCTCCGCGCACGCGAGAATTCGCGCCCGTGTGCGCGCAGTCCCTTTCTCCGCGGCGAGAAATTTCCGGAGGATAAAATCGTCGGGCGAGGAATGCGCGCCGCGGCGCACAAAAGGGGGCCTCCACGGCCGAGGAGGAAGAGGAGCGGCGCGACGGCGACTCGCGGAACGCGAGGCGAACGAAGGCGGAGGAGGAAAAAAAAGGAGCGGGAGGGAGGAGGGAGTGAGCGGCGGCCGCGATAATAACGAGCGCTCACCTTCGTGCGTCAGCTAGACTCTTCTCCGTCCCTCTCGCTCTCCCGGGATATTCGCGATATTAATAATGCTCCGAATCGCGTCGCCCCCCTCGCCGCCGCCGAGGCGAGCCGACGACGACGCCCGTGGCGCGTCTCTCGCCGGCGGCCGATTCGACGGGTTTCGTTTCGCGGCGCGCGCGCTGGCCGGGGATTTTTCGGGTTCTTTTGATCCGCGTTTTTTTTCGCGGCTCCTCCTTTCTCGGCGAGCCATCCGGATGGAAGGAGGTGGACCTTGATATCGCGTGATTCATTCGCGGCGTAGCGCGCGATTGCTAGAAAAAATCTTCATCTCCGCTGCTGCCTCTTTTTTCAAACTTCTTCGATTAAATACTATACGCGATATTCGCCGGTCATCGGGAATATCCATCTGTCTACTCGCAATACGCTCCTAGCAATTTCGCGGTTGGACGGCAACATTCGCGAGATCGAGATATCGTTCGCTACGCATAAATTAAGAAATCGAGCCCAGGTAAAAAATCAAACTAGCCGGTTAACGATTTCCGCCGTTACTCGTTTACGATCCAGTCGCGAGTCAGCGAGCTCACGTAGGCGAGAGAGGAGTCTTCGTCCTCGCGAGGCTGTCTTTTTTTTTGTGCACTCCGAAACCTCCTCCGACCGCCTCGTTGCAGCCCGGGTCGCTCGCCGGCTTATTTAATTCAAGCGACAAAGGCTATACGTTCGCCGCGGCCAGGAACACACTCGCACACGGATGTACACACACACACACACAGACGCCGGCTCGAGGCCACGTCCTCCATCTCCCGCACGCTCGCAACCCCCTTATCCGCGTAGCTGCCGGCTGCGGAATTAGGCGTCGATCTAGCCCGGGGGGTACGGCGCGCTCCGGAGAATCCGTGAGAGAGAGAGGCGAGGGTCCGGGCGAGGGGGGGTGGCGCGAGAGGGACGGTGCCGGGGGGGCCACCGGGAGAGAGGACGACGTCGATGCCAGGCACGTCTGCCTTTTGGGGCGCTAGCGGGAGCCGCGCGCGAGCTCGCCTCGGCTCCGTATATAAGCCTTGCCCTGCGCCCACCCGCCCGCCTTCGTACATAATGTACCTATAGGTCCGCGCGGCTCTCGCGCTCCCGCCCACCCCCGCTCGTTCTCGCTCGGCTCCTACTATATATTACATGGCGCGAGCGGCGCGAGGGTACGCCGGCCACGGGGTATATCTATACGGGCCAGTGACGCCCGCGCGCGCACACTCGCGCAGAGGCCCCCTCGCGAGAGCGAGCGGCCGCACGGAGACCATCCTCAGACTCTCGCGCACCAACACAGGCCGCGAAAACGAACGCCGCGGCGGCCGGGGGTTGGCGCGGGGCTGCACACATAAGTGGAGCGGCGCGGCTCTCTCCCCCGCGAGCCGTCCCCGCGCGCGCACGTAAGGACGCCGGGGTGGCGCGGACCCGTGTACGTGCACGTGCGACGGGGTGTGGGAGGGGGCCGTGCACGTAGGGAGACCGCGGCAGCCGGTTGCAGAGGCGCGAGCCAGCGGCCGAACGAGCTCGGGGTCACTTATGTATACAGGCGCCTATATAGCCGGCCGGCCGGAGTTTGCGTATGCGCTGGTGTGAGGGAGCGAGAGAGAGAGTTGCGACGCGGTGGTGGTGTGCGCCTCGCTCCCGCGAACCCGCTCGCCCGCTGCAGACCAGATCCATAGTTAATTACCGGCCTAATCTCTATTCGCGATTGCCCGAAACCGCTCGTAAATCCCTATCGGTCCGCTCACTCACACGCGCCTCCGCACGTACACGGGCTTAGCAGCGTCTCCGGCCGCGCTCTCTCTGGCCCATTTCTCTCCGTCTCGCTCGCGCTCTCTCGGACGTGGCCGCGTGTTGGTGACCGCGCGCGCGTGTGGGTGGGCGCGCGAGCGCGCGGCCATCGACGGCGGTGTCGCGCCGCCGGCAGCCTGACGGCGACGAGAAGAGAGAGAGAGAGACGGGGCGACGGAGTGAGAGCGAGGGACGAGGCCAAATTGGAGGATTAGACGCGCCCGAGCGCGAGAGAGCCTCTTGGGAGTTTGTCGCAGAGCGGAGGAGCAGCGGCGGTGGTAGTGGTACTCGCCGCCGCGGCCGTCGACGTCGCGCTAGCGCGCGAGGGAGGCCAATTTCGCCTTGGAATTTCCGCTGGCTTTTTCCCTCCCCCGCGCCGCCGCCGCGCCGCTGGACGTCTTTTCCCGAGAAACGCTCGCGCGCGCGCGGATATTCGACGCGGCGGTGTCGGGCGACTCCGCTCTCTTTCTTTTTTTTTTCGGGGACGCTTGATGATGCAGAATACCGAGGGTCCGACCTTGTTAAAAATAGGATGGAGCCGGGATGTTGTAATTAATTATGCAGTCGCTGTTAAATAAACGCATCTATTTTGCATCGAGTCCACCTCCGTGCGCCCCTTTGCGAATTAATAAGCGAAAATATTAACAGCTATCTTGCGGGAGTCCGGATGTTCGACGTATATATAAACTCCAACGCAACGGCACGTGCACCGGCTTCACGTGTCAATTACATTCCCAGCGAAAGAGATTAATCGTCCTCTAGATATGCGATAGAGCTATATTTGTAAAAGTATAAACAATAATTATATTTTAAAATGAATCGCCGGACTACCATGCGATCACCTCTCTACGTAAAATTGCGTTTGCCATAATTCGATATTATCGTACACCTTGAGAAATTTAAAAAGAATTACCGCACCGATTCTCGTAAAGAAAAAGTATTTTTATCTTTAACTCCGAAAGCCCCGTCGTTGGGGAAAAAACGATCGGCGGGAGTTAATGTAACAGGCTGGAATTACATCAGCTAGCAAAAAAACAATCGGGTGCTCTCGATGTACGCTCGGTGCCGCATTTATGCATGATCCGACTATGGAAAGTAGCGCGGCGGCGTCGAAGATCGCGAGCGATCGAGAATTCTCTCTTGCGCAACGCGTGTAGGTAAGACTCGGGGACGATGAGGTGCGCGAGGTGGTTGGCTGCGAAGCCCGAAAACGTCCGCGGAAGTCGGAAACTCGAGAGGCCACGCGGTCGGGCTATAACGTCAGCGGAGTCTGCGCGTGCACTGGGAAAGTCCGCCCGGTGCATTATGCCCGCTATGAAGGCGGCGATGCGGTGGTCGCCGCGCACTTCGTTATTTTCGGCTGACCGACCGCGGCTTGCGACGCGGCTGCCGACCCCCAGCTTTTGTTTATTGCCTGCGAATTTATTTTCCTGATTTCATTGAAATTTGATGTTTTATGAACATAGCTGTCCTTGGGATTGTCTTCTAAAAGTGCTTTATTACTTAATGAATTACAAATTATTAAATTATATTAAATTTAGTAGTGCTATGCTTTATTGCGTTTTTTTTAATACTACGATTATATCCTTCACGGTTTTTCCTCAAATTTGATTTAAAAAATGCCTTTCAGAATTGCATTTAAATCAATGAAATTTAATACCATAAAAGTAAAATAAACAGCGTGTTATATATCTCAAACGTAACACGTGACGCAAATTTAAAAGCGAATCTATTCCACGTTGCGTACAACCTGTTCAAAATACAGCAGCACCGACAATAGTCTCAAACCTTACAGATCTGCATTTTCGAAAAAAAAATGACCCGTTCAAGAAAAAAAGGACACGAGCGAAGCGAACGGCCAGTCCCTGGCAAATTTTATGTATCTAGCCGAAGCATCGAAACATCCTCTGCGCTCATCCATCAGCGCCTACTCGGAGAAAAATTATAATTCAACCTTCACCGACATTACAATACTCCCAAATTGCATTCGTCGAGCCAGCGGTGACTCCCGGCGCGATCGCGATGGACAAAGGTCGAGGAGAAGTCAGCGTCGCATTAGCTGCCTCCGCGACGAATCGATCGCTCATTGCAATTCAACGAATCTTCGCGGCGGATCGCCGCGGCGCAAGACGTCCCCGCGTGCAAATGTCGCCTCTCCTCCTTTTTCCCTCTCTCGTTCGCGACGATCCGCTCGCTCGCTCGCGTATCTTATAAAGCGTACCGCGCGAAAATAAAAAGGCCCCGCGCGAGCGTGCGACCGGGCTCGGTCCCGTTAAAAAGCAGGGACGGGGGAGGGGAGTTGCGCCCGCGGCGCGAAATCGCCCGCTTCCTGTTCGAACGGCGCTTCCGGTCACGACCCGCCGCGTGAAACTCGCGCCGCCCGCACCGAAGACGTCAGGCGTTTTATTTGTGCATGCGGATAACCGCGCGCGCCGTATTCCCCTGTCGCGCTCGCGCGTGTGCGTGCGTGCAACGCGCGGCCTCGCTTGCGCCACTGGCGCGCTTTTGCGAAACGCCGCGTCGTCGCGCCTTCCTCTCCTCTCTTTCTTTTTGTCGCTCTCCGGAGGAGCGTATATACCTATACACCTCGTTTTCGGGGCGACGCCGAGATAGCGGAATATCACTCTCGCGGAGAGTCCCACGCAGTTTTTTGTTTTCACGCGCGCGCCTCGTGACCGTGGGATTTTTTATTATCGCCGGGAATTTCGCGCGACTCACGGAATTTCATCTCGCTGATATTGACGTTTCCGAGGAGGCGGCGCAAGGACGAGATTGTCCCGCGCGAGTTTTCGAGTCGCCAACGCCCGGCGCGAGGAATGCCTCTTTGCTCGCGCGCCGTGTACGGAGTAATTGCCGGTTTTATATGAACGGAGGATAAAGTACGCGCGGACGGGGGACGCTCTCGCGGGATAAACGAGGAGGGAGATCATGCGGGGCATCTTTAAACGCAGATTACCGGTAGTCACTTGTTATTCATTCTCTCTGCCCCCCTCGTATTTATGCTCTTCGCCTCCGTCTTTTTTTATCTCTTTTTAACCTTCTCTTTATTGCCTCCCGCCTGCCGCTGAATAATTTGAGAAATAAATCAACGATATTTTTTTCTATCGCTGAGCGCCAAGTAGCCTTGTGAAGTATCGCGGTGCCCGAGGGTGTAGCCGAGAAAATCGTTGAAAGCGCAACTTTTCCAACTTGCATGGCTTCGCGACCGGCGCGAGTGTGCATAAATGAAATAAATTGGCGCTCTTAAGAATAGGCAAAGTTGGGAAAAACTCGGAGTTTGCAAGATAATAGATATATATGATAAATAGATGCACGGAGATGTTTACCGACGTCGGTAATACTGTGTCTTGCTGCATACAACATGCATTTGCTTGACTGTATAGATATACAGCACGTGCCATTCTACAAACTTTTTTTTTATTTTTCTTTCACTCGGAAGGTCAAAATATTTTTATCTCTAGTTTATTTTGATAAAAAGTCTAGAATAAAATGAGAAAAAAATGATCGGAGAGTGCATCTTCTTCGAAGCATTGGCGCCGTCGCAGCGGACATCGCGGCCGCCAGTGTCTCGCCGTTGATTCGGTCGCGGCCAGTATGCGAGCGCGCGATGCGACTCTGCGCCGGGAGCTCGCGGGCGCGTGGACGGATTATAAAAGCCCAGGCCGCGCGCGAGAGTGTGTGCGCCGTGTGCACGCGTAAAAGGCCCGAGAGCTCGTCAGTGCGCGAGAGCGGCTTTGGGACGTGCCGCGCGCGACCAATTAGACTCGTCGATTCGGCTAAAACGAGTGGAAAACTCGACTCGCCTGCGCTCTCTAATCGCTCGGAATACTCTCTTCCCTCCCCCGCGCGCTCCGAGTTTATTTTACGCGGGGCACCGGCTTTTTTCACGGTGCCGCGGATTTCGCTCGCTTTTTTTTTTGCCTCCTTTTTTTTGAAACTCCCTGCCGCCTAATTGGTTTTGCGTATATTTTCCCGCGTGCGCAGCGAACGCGGAGAGTTCGGAATTCGAGAGCGAGGCGGGGGCGCCTGCCGCTTTTTTTCACGAGAGATTAGGCGAAGATGAGATAGCGCCGCGTTCCGCTCGCCCGTTTATTTTACGCGAAAATGCGCTTTTTTTGCTGCGCGCTCGAACGGGGAGCGGCGCTTTTACTTTGTGCCTCTATCGCCGGCTCGTTTTTCGACGGAGAGTCGAGTTGATGCCAAAGCGTCGAATTATCACGGCGAGAGCGTTTGTCAAATCGATAATGGTACTTGATAATGTTATATTGACGTTTAGTATTGCTTTACACGACGCTTACAATGAGAAGTGAAGGATAATTTAATGCATGTAACACATCAAAATAACATAATTCCTTTCGATCTCATCTTTTGATAATCTCGTATATACAAGACACCGTATTACTAAGCATCATGATAACCATAAATCACTTTGAAAAGCAGTCCCCGCATACTTACTATAAAGTTCGCATCGTTTTACGAAGTGAATATGATTTCAATTTCATTTGCCGTTGAATGCAATTTCCTCCTACTACTTTTAAATAGCATCTATAGAAACATTTTATTCGCGTTTACATTTCTGCTTTATGAATTAATTTTTCGTACAATAAATAATTGTTCCCGGAATACGTTTTTAAAATAAAAAATCATAATTTTAATATAAATTTGATAATGTTAATTCACGTTTATGAAGTTTAATAATGAATGAATAATAATGTACACGACTGAATGCATAAATTACGTTAATGGGATCGCTATCCGATTAGTTATTAATTGTAATTCAATTTATTGGTTATATTTTGATATTAACCTTGAATAGATTATCATGAATTAGGTACGTAAACGGACCAAATAATCAGACTCACAATTTGAAACTGTTCTAATTACCTAAATCAAATCCGCGCATCAAAGAAAATTTTCAAGTTACTCCGATCGTTACCGTTAACTAGTCATAGCGTAAAGTGTGAAACACCCGTAAATTCCTGAAAAAAAAACGTCATCGTCATCGAACTGGCTGGCTTTCCAAAGCGTCTGGCTCGGGCGTCGCGCCGCGTCGGTTGTCAGCGGCGAGGGCCGCGGGGGCCGCGCACTTTCCAGTAATTATCGAGCCAGCAGCAGCCGCCGCCGCCGCCGCCGCCGTGCCGCCTCTACGGGGATACACCGACTTCAATTTGTAGGCTGGCATTAATTCGATTGCCCCCGTCGCGTCGCGCCTCTCTTTCTCCCTTCCCCCTTCGCGCCTTCTCTCTCTCTCTTATTCGCGCCAAGGTACGAGTGGGCGGTTTATCGGACCTGCAACGCCGCTGCACCTATATATATATATATACGTAATCGCCTCGGCGCTCTCTCCCCCTTCGCCGAATTTGCGTATTTGCGTAAAACCGAGGCCGGAGGATTATACGCCGCGGCGCAATTTCGCGATATCGCCTCGCCGCGGCGTCCTATAATTTTTCGCTAATGCCTCTGCGGCTGAGTTTTTTCGTTCCAAGTCGATATCGAGTGGTTTCCACTTTCGTTCGCCCGGCTATTTTTCAAACTTTCTTTCCAGTTTCAAATTTTAGCAAAACTGACCGATTAAGCTTTTATATAAAATGCGAAATCATCGTCGCGGAGTTTATTCTTATCGCTCTCCAGTTTTTCATATCGCCTTCACTTCTTCACTTTTACTCTACTCGATAGGCAGATAAGAAATAGAGAAACGCTTATAGATGTTCCTGGACAGCGTAACATTTTCGAAAAAAATACCTGTTAATTAAACGAGAATAAAAGGCACGCGGGCAGCGTCCCACTCGCGCAATGGTCTTACGTAAACGGCGCGGCGAATCCGGAGCAATTCTCTGAGCACGAGGGGGAAAAAAAAAATTTATCCGAACTTGCGCGCGGCGCGTCTCCTCCCGCTGAAATTTTCATCGCGGATGCGCTATTTCGCGCGGCTGGCGACTATACCCAGCCGGCGAGGCGGTCGGTATACGAACAAGGGGAGAGCGGGAGGAATTAAAAAAAGAACGAAGACGGCGGCAGCGAGCGAGAGGGAGAGAGAGGAGGAGGTGGAGGAGGTCGAGCGCCTCGTTTCTCGTCTCTCCGCGTCCGCATCGGGGATTCCGGGCTCGCGCGCGCGATCCACTATCCCCGCGCGGCGACGACGACGGCGAGGTCGAAAACGCGAAAGGCGACGCCCGCCCGCGCGCCGCGTGTACGTGAGCCCCCCTCTCCACCCCTGCCTCGCTACCGCTCAGTCCCCCTTTCCCCGCTGCCTCTCGCGCCTCGGCCGATCGATCGTCCTTTCGACGAAAGCAATTTGCAATCTGCGCTCGTGGTTTCGCTCGCGCGGATTATCGAGCGCGCGGCGAAATGAGCGCGAGCCTCCTTTCTTTCGGCTCGCCCGCTCTCGCTCCGGCGGTTCTTTTTTTTACGCTCGCCCGGCTAACGAGCGATCGGCTGCCTTACTTTCTGCAAATCGATTTTTCGCCGGCTGATTATCGGCGGGCTCCTTTTTTCTCCCCCCCCCCCGAGCCC
>UXGC01000824.1:0-51370 GCA_900480045.1 Eurytoma adleriae | reverse complement strand
TTCAGATCAGGGCAAACCAGTGAAAGTGACCTGATCTGAACTGAAAAATCAGTGAAATTTCACTAATTTTCAGTGAAGTTCAGTAAATTTCACTGAATGAGATTTAGAGGGAAGCTTCTAAATAAGTGTATGATCTTTTATCTTTTTTTTATTTCTTTTATATCTATCAGAGGTGCAGCGCACGTGCGTGACCTTCTTCTATTTATTTTCCGGAGAGCGCGTATATTTATTGGATGGGTGGAGGAGGGAGGTGGTGGTATGAGAGAGCTGATTTCTTTTGTGGATGAATTTGCTGCTTATATGGGTTTAGTGCGCTGATTGGGCGTGGGGAGGAATTAGTGGAAATTTCATTAAATTTCGAATTAGGCTGGAATTAGGAGGGTACATCTATATTTGTACTGACTATCGCATACTGTGCGTGGGTGTCTTTCTCGATTTCTACGATAGAAGGCCGGATGGTAGATGGGTAATTTAATTGAAAAAAACGAAATTTATGTTTATTCATCGTTTGACTCTGTGAAAATTAATAGAGGTAAAGAGTACAGACCACAATGATAGTGATTAACCCCATTTCCTTAAGGAAACAATCACTGTTATAGCTATGTTATGGTTAAGGTCAATCACTATGTTGTATCGTTTGTTTGGGGTCAATCACTACTTCCTTTACCCCTTTTTTGATTTTTTTAATATCACCAATAATACAGAAATGTTCAACACTGATATTATCAACATTAACATTTCCTGTCAATTAAAAAAAAATGTAAAATAATTGGTTTTTCTGACAACAACCGTTAAATTGAAATGCAAAAGTGTGAACTAAATACTTTAACTATGAAATTCAGCATTTTAATATTAAATTTTAATCTTAAGTCAACGAAAAAAAATATAAAAATCTGGACTAATTCAGCGCTTTAAGTAGAAACAGTCCCCACTGATGAAGACACTTTGAAAGACTTACCTGCCACGTTCCAATATTCGACACTCGGCGTCCGAAGGGTCGCTGGAGGACGAAGCACAGCTTGAAGGCGTCCCCCCTCAATTCCAGAAGGTTACCCACCAGAGCTGCCAGCGCAGCCAGCGGGAACGCGGAGGAGAACAGGCAGACGTAGCCAAGCTGAGACAGCATCTCCAGATGTTCCGAGAACGCGCCGTCGTACTGCAAATTCGACCGTTTTCTTCTCTAAAGGCGGAATAGCGCTACCCTTGTGGTTTTGTTTCTTTTCGCGGATCGAATATCTTGGCATTTCGCTCGAGAAACTCGATGCACTAAAATAACTACTCGAATTCACAGTTTATCGGAAATCCAAACTGGTACAACGTTAGTCTGGTATTTAATTTTTTAGGATGTATCATTGTTTATAAATTTAGTATTCATTTTTTCCTGAACTGATGTCAAATTAATTTGGCATTAAATTAAAATAAATTTTTATGATCTATAATTTCTGGATTTATTTTTTACAACATTGGTACAACATTAGTTTTTACGTATAATTTTTGTATTAATTTTTTTCTGAACTGATGTCAAATTAATTTGGTATATCATTTTTGGATTTTTTTTTTCTACACTGGAACAACATTAGTTTTTACGTATAATTTTTGTATTCATTTTTTTCTGAACTGGTAAATTTAAATTTATTTCTTTTAATAACATTAAATTTGCAAAATACTATTATTTTTGTTTAAATTTGATTTAGTATGCCAAGATCTTCGATCGGCATTATGTGCTTGTAGAATGTTTTGTGCAGAGTTCGTGCGCATAAACAAGTTCATCTATGCACAAAGCAAACAAAAAAAGTGCCAGTGAATGAAAGGAACAGACATAGTTATGGCATTGTGATAAATTTTGAAAGTAGCATTTTGAAAAAAAGGGTTATTTCTTAATTCATCGCGACTTTGTTAGTATAAATTATAAATAAATAAAAGATTGTTTTAAAATTGGATGAACGTGGTATTACCTTTTTCTTTGGTACCTGTGCTTCGTCGATGGAATCGGTGGAAAACGGAAAAAAACTATTTTAATCTGTAAAAAGGATCGATCAAAACACAAGACAACAATAATCACGCGACGAACGACGGTAATCAAATTACAAAATCTCAAACGCGAAATAAGGACGACGTTTTGCCGATCGACTTTAATTAATCGTGTTGTTTAACAAGGTCAGGAAGAACAGCGAAAGGAGAACAGAGGTTGAAAAACACATTTCATGCGTGCTAATATCATGAAAAATGAATATTTTTTTAAAAGACAAACCATTGTTTTTTGTCACTTTTATAGTTTACTCTGATTACGGAGATTTATACCTGCCACTGTTTATGTAAGCATAAATTTAAACGATAATACTTATAATCCTGTAAAATGTTACGTATAAGCCATTTTTTTTAAGAAAATAAAAAAGTAATTAATTGCTTGCTGCTTGTGTTTAATGTATTTGCTTATTTAAAAAGTGATTAATTATTAAAAGAAAGAACAAACTTTATAAATATATGACTTCAGTGTTTATTCACCTCAATTATGCAGTCAATCTAATTGTGTTGATTAAGAATTAGAAAAAACATTTTTTATGCTGAGTCAAATATTTATCTTTTTACGATGACCTTCTGTGATTTTTGTTACCATTTCCAAGTTTTACAATTTACTTGCGTGCGTCGAACACGCCTCTCATATCTACACTATTTGAATGAAAGTAAATTTGAATTAATCAGTATTCAAACCGAAAGATCGTAAAAACAATCACCGTAATGTCGTACTGAATAAATGAGGGTCTGGAAAGCATAACAGGATTAGGATCTTTCTACTGCTAACTCTTTATCCGACAGTAAAATCTTCTAACGAGTCTGATAATATCACTGATAAGACACACAATACGATAAGCAGCTTTTTTCTTCTTAATGAGCTTTTTTCCATTATCTCATTCAACTACACACAACCAAACAGCTGGTCTAAAAAGGAATCTTACTGATAATGAAGAAATACCAATAGGGTATTTACCGCACAATATTTTCTTTTCTGATTTTCTTTCTTTAAGAAGGGGTATTGGAATCAAACGTCTGCTTTCTAAAATGATTTATATCAATTTAAGGGCCTCGGGCTGATAATCTGGACGGAAACATCCTCTCTGGTAGTCATTTCTTCATTCTTTACTTTAGCATGAACCCTGTTGTGCTTTCCACATCCTCATGAAGAAAGAAAAAGAATATTGCATTTATTGCAAATTACGAAAACTTTAACATACCCAATATCATAAAAGACTATCCAATTAAAGTTACTTTACAGGAAGCTTGTTGTTTTAAAATTATTCTCTCAATGTAAAATCTATTACCTACAGAGAAAACAATCGAAGTCTTCAATTATGCTAACTGAAATCTACAGCTAATTTAATATCAGAGATTGAAGAGCTTTAAGGTTAACCCTTCATTTTCTCTTCGTACAAACAAAATTTCCACTCACAATGGACTTATTTTTTCTAATTCCTTTACTTACAAAAAAATCCTCAAAACAAAGTGTATAGCAATCGTGTAGAGTACAATAACCTCCGATAACCAGGATAGACCACAAAGCGACGCGACACAGAGATAGAGATCGAAGAGAAAAAGAAAAAAAAAAAGAAAAATAAAACAAGTAGAAGTCGAAAAACAAAAGATCGGCTAAATCTAGACCAAACCTTGAAAGCAACGTCACTAAGTAGAGAATTAGTTGGGTGTCCTACTCTGTAGAGCGAGCTCTCGAGCTCCGCCTGGCTGACGCTCCGTGTCTGCCTGGCCCGCGGCTCCTTCTCGTCGTCGGCGTGGGCGGCGGAGGTGGAGGAGGAGGACGCCTCGGGCTCCTCGGCGGTAGCCTCGCCGGGCGGCGATCGGGCCTCGCTGGGGCTCAGCGCGCCGAACATTTCGAAGCTCAGCCGGGCCAGTCGCAGCTGCTCGATCAGGTACGGCACCGCCGACTCCTTCAGGTTGCCGATCACTTGCCGGGCGATCAGCAACGCTGCCAATTGCTGCGAGCGGAGATAAGGTTTTTTAGAGGGGGTCTATGTACACTATGTTTTTTAAGGGGATGTTGATCAAAGTAAACGTTTGATTGGTAAGTTTTTTAAGGGGATGGTGATCAAAATAAATGTTTGATCGGTATGTTTTTTAAGGGGATGTTGATCAAAGTAAACGTTTGATCGGTAAATTTTATAAGGTGATGGTGATCAAAATAAATGTTTGATCGGTATGTTTTTTAAGGGGATGGTGATCAAAATAAACGTTTGATCGGTATGTTTTTTAAGGGGATGGTGATCAAAATAAATGTTTGATCGGTACGCAATTTATTGTCCTGCGTAATGAGATGGAGTGTCTGATCGCTTTTTAAATCGTTCCATTCACAACAATAGTGGAGAATGTGTTTGAAAAATGTTGAAAACTTCATTACGAATGGCGATACGTTGCGATTGTTAAAATTTGATTTGATTTTTAAACAGTTCACAAAATGTTGATGTTGGTAACATCAACATCCTAAACTACTTCTAATCTTGAGCTTTATGTTCCTTATAAAAATTTATGAACTTAGCTTCGTGTAGTGTTCGATTTAAGTATGATAAAAATGATCTTGGAAGATCGGAAGGATTCCAAAAAAGAAGCTACTAAAATTCAGAAACTTTCGAGTAATGATGTTTTTATAGGCTTTTTTCCGCACGTTTTCAAACTTTGATACTGATTCATTTCGAAACTTCTCTTCTTATTTGTACATATTTTTTTAATCTTTCCAGATTTTATCTGGTCGTTTTTGAAATTGTCCCAAGTTTTACGAACCATGTTATCAGAAAAATATGATACAGTGAAGTTTTACTGGAAAAGTTTCACTGATGAGTTCTGCTACATCAAAGAGTAAATATCCCTAACTATTATTTCCAAAAAAATTATAACATTATTTTATCACACGTCATATCATGATTGAAAAGATGTTTAATTTAAAACTAATATTGACATTTTACTAGAATTAAAATGCTTTTAAAAACTCCCGAGTTAATTGCTATCTATAGACAGTTTGTGCAAGCAATTAGAAGGGTGCATCAACATTTTGTACCTATGTGTTTTTTCAAAACTTTTGCTACAAGTATAATTAGTCAATTTTTCATTAAATAATTTCATGTGCTCTTGTAAATGATGTCGTTTAATATCTGGCTTTAACTCAACCAAAAATAATCATTAATCCCTCAATTTAATTGGTAATATATGTAAACTAAATCAGTCTTTAAAATAATAATAAATAATGTTGATTTTACGTACCTCTTTTAATCTTTCTTGATCTTGAATGTAAAATGCGATGTAAAACAATGACAGGAATGAGTTGACAAACTGAAACTAAAATCCAAATATTATAAATAATTAATTATTTTTCTTAATACATGTATTCACAACATAAACACATTTAAAACAACAAGACATTGCAGTATTATATTGAAAGCATTATTAGGTGATTATGAAGTAAAGCAAACGCGATTTTTCTAATAGCTTTGATCGTTATACATTGTTTTACAATATAATCTAAATTAACTTTTATATTCATATCTTTTTCTAAAACTTATGGAAAAATACGTTAAGAGAAATGTTTTTTAAAAATATAGGCGTCAGATAAAATTTGAATGACCAATAAAAATCAGCTTAGCTTCAAGGGTAATCAATAAAATCTACAAGTGGGAAATGACATTGTTTTCTGTACAGCAACGGCCACTGCTGTTAATTAGTCAGGAGCTTTCATTAATATTTGAAAAAGACATAATGTTTTGAATGTTTTTTCGAAAAATCTATTTTTATAGTACAATATTTACATAAAGCTGTGTATTCACAGATATCCTATTTTATTTCATTGGATATATTATTATTAAAAAAGTTAATTCGATATTTTATTGTTTTCAAAAAATACCTTTTACTTTTTGTAAAAAAAATCTTTTACTAAAACTCACGAAGAAAATTTAAAATTTAAGCATCTGATGTTATGTAACATCCATTACTTTTTACATCAATAGATATATATTAAAAAAAAGCAACAAACTTGCCGTTCAATACATTCGGAAAAATAATTATAAGCCACTTGCACAAAGAGAAAAAGCATTCCAAGCTCCATTTCGACTGCTCGTCAGCGCTGATTATACATTTGCGTGTTCCCGCGCAAGCACAAAGGTATACAAAAAAAAGGGCTCTAGTGCTCCTACGCGAAACAGCTCTGACAACCTCACTTAAGTACGTCTGCGACTCTCTAGTAGGCGACTCGTTTTCCCGGCTCCTTAATCCATATTTCTTTTAAATCTTCAAGGCCAATCTCTTTCCTTCTTTAACGTCCGCTTCCCGAAAAGGCTCCGAGTTACCGAGGGCACTCGCGCCGAACACAACACGGCTAAATCGCTTCTTTTTTTAGATTCTCGTAATATATGTATCGCCGATCTTCGCGCTGAACATTTGGAATCTTTACTTTTATTGCAAATCGATTTTCCTTTTCTTCCTTCTCGAGCATTCCATTTTCGCTCGTCAAAAAAAAAAGCAACGCGTGTGGTCATAGCGAGGATTTCGCAGTTTTATTTTTTTCGGAATATTCAAGGTTGCTAGCGGAATCGATGTCATGAGAGCGCTAAGTGCAATTACAACAGCAAAAATGATGTAACACGTTGTAACTGTGATAAGTCAGAAAACGGTTAAAGTCATATTATTACCAGCGCCACTTTGTAGATCAGATGATTCTCGTACTCGGTGTCAAGGCGATAATTTTCTGCGTCCAACAGACGAAAAAAATTATACAGTCTATTTCTACCATTGATGCGCTTAGATTTCTAGGTAATGAGTTTTATTCTAAAAGTTTCGTCTTCAAAAGGAGATGACTTTTTTTCATTAGGCGTGAGTAGGTGAGTTAGGCCGGTTCTGGCGCAGTAGAACGAGTATACGTGTGGTCAGCCAATGATTAGGCCGGTTCTGGCCCAGTAGTGTAGGCCCCTATTTAGTCAGACCGGGGTGGGGGTAGGCCAGTTTTAGCGCAGTAGAACCAATAGCGTATGGTCAGACAGGGGTGTCTGACTCAAACTTTTGTCTGACAAAACGGGGGCTCATACTACTGAGCGACCCCCACCCCTGTCTGCCCATACACTATTTGTTCTACTGCACTAGAGCCGACCTATCCCCACCCCGGTCTGACTAAATAGGGACCTATACTACTGGCCCAGAACCGGCCTAATCCTTGGCTGACCACACGTATACTCATTCTACTGCGCCAGATCCGGCCTAGCTCACCTACTAGCGCGAACACTTTCACGGTATATGCATGATAAGCATTTAATAGTAACCCTTTTATGTCACACTGGGTAAAATCAACTTCATTGAACTCGAAAAAGTCCCATGAATTTTTTTTTTTTGCGTAATTATTTTTGCATAGATAAAATAAAAGACCAATACAAGTACTTCAATTTTTCTGAATTCTTGGAGATTATTATTCTTGTCCACTTCATAAGATTATAAGACGAGCAACATTTTATGCAAATATTTTCTGTACAAATACAAAAGGTCATCTCCTTTTTTCTAATTAAAGCTAAGCCGTGAACGAAAAGTAAAATGTATATTATTAAAGACTAAAAATATCTAATTCGTGCATGATGAGATTTAGCCCCCCTTAGAAAGTGTCCTTGCGCAAACGTCGAGTATTTACAAAGTATACTCCAGCAAAGTGACCGTCAAACACCGAAAAAAACTTCGACCCGCTAAACAGTCCCCCGCGGCAAATCGAACTCGATGCACTTCCGTGCCGTTTATACTTATTTCGCGTCCGGAGCGAGGGGATTGCGCAATTCGCTCGGCAAAAAAGTAGCAATCAATACGTCGCGCAATCAGACCGAGGGAAATTCGGTTGACCCGGGGGGGCGCGCGCTCGCGTGCAGCGTCGATAAGTCGAGTGCGCCGCGCGGTAAGAATGAATTTCTCGAAGAGAGAGAGGTAGAGAGGAGGCGGTGGTAATCCCGGAGGGGTGAGGGAGGGTCGGGATGATACGTTACCCATGTCGTTCAGCCACACAGCCACTTTGAAGTAAGCCTCGTCCATCAGCGCGATTACGACGGCGAGCAACACTTTCGGCACGTAACTCAGCCAAAATCCATAACCGGCGGCCTCCAGCCGCGCGTCCCACCAGTCCTGCGGACAAATAACAGCACCGGCAATTTAGTAATGCGCGGCTACTGCGCGGAAGGGTGTAACTCCAGTTTTTGGGGAAAATGAGATAACCGTAGGTGGTGAACTTTTTCAAGGTTTTCCTTTCTCTTGGTGCCATCTGAATTGGTCAAAAGATTACTATAAAGATACCAGCCATGTGCAAAAGGGTATAACTGCACAGTTCTTTTAAAGACTAGCAAAATCCAAGGTGCTTAATGCGCTCAAATTGATTATATTGTTTATTTACTTATGATGCATTTGAATTTTTTGGCGCCATTCAATCTGCACGGACTTTGAATCGGTAACTTTCGTTTCGCTGTCTAATCTTTTTTGAGCTAAAATCTACTATAATACCATTGGTGAATGATCTATTAGACAGCGGAACGGAAGTTACCAAATCAAAGTCCGTGTAAAAAACTGAAGTGCTTCACAAATTCCTGCCAGCGATTTTTTAAGAGAGGATCAGTTTTATCGATTAACCCTCTAAGAATAAATTCTTGACTTGCTGTCAAAAGGACTCAAGTATTTTTTGAAGTCACAGAGTTGTTCTTTGCTTCTCAATTTTGATGGGTAAGGCTGAGTGGAATTCAAACTTTAAGGAGTGAGGTTTTAGGTTTTAGTGTCTTTGTGGTAAGGCAATGTAATTTTACTCAAGTCGCACTTACCTGAATTTGGAAGCTGAGTATCATGACTATAAAAACGAAGAATAAACAAATGGCAACTATCGGTACGCTAACGAAGTAACGGAAGGCGTTTCTTTTCCACCTGGGATAGGTTGGCTCGAGCCTACCCGTCACTGGTGAAATTTCTAAGGTGCCCTGTAACATTTTTAAGAAATAATTTGTCAACAATTTATACATACTGTTTTTACTAAAATATACGAGAAAAATTGCAATAAAGTTGCAAGGTTTTCTTTGACTAACACTGATAAAGCAAAAATAAACTATATAATTGAATATCAAAATTTTAACATCAACAAAATCATCATAGCATTTTAAATTAAACGTCCTTTTTATGCCTATAAATAAAAAAAAATCAAACATTTGAAACAAACACGATTTAGATTTTCATCATTTATTAAAACTATCGTGCTTTTTCTAAAATGTAGGCCATTGCAAGGCTTGCAATTTGAAACTTACATCCGCGATATCATCTAAAAACTTTCCCCACCAACGAATAATTCACAATCCCTCAAAAGAAAGTAAGAATAGCAATACATTATTTTTCTGCAACTACCTCTCTATATTCAAAATATCTAAAATTATTTATAGGCATTATCTATAAAGCAAATAGCGAGTGTGTACAGTAAAGCTCTTAGGTGGGCAAAATGTTTTTCCCGGCTATTAAAGACACGCTTTACGCGCGCGCTCTCACCGTAAAAAGCGGCCTTGGCTCGATCAACAAATCATCCCTTTGATCGAGGGTGCCCCATCTATAAGCGAGCTCCGCGCCCCTGCGCTTCCACGTCTCCAGATACACCGTCGCCCATATCACATTGAAGACTGAGAATAGCACGTAGGCTACGTCCTCCACCGCCTGGTTCCTCCCGATGATGCCGACCTGCGTGAAAACGCAATTTTTTTCCAATTCACGATGTACATAAATATCATATACCGACGGTACGAAACTTCGCGCTTGCACACGACGGCTAACGCTCGCCTCCGCGTATTGATTTTCCTTCGGGCAGCTGTTGCCTAAGATAATAAAACATTTACAATACGCAGGTAATTTTTTTTTTTCGCGGAAAATATAGCATCGACGATGCGGTGGTTGCGATGGTTTAGATTGTAACGTTTGAAAAATTCATTCTTTTGGAGATTTTTTTAGTGTAGTTTTTCTTAAGTATAGTTACGAGGTGGTTTTATGGTTTGGGAAAAGTTTTAAGTGTCTTATCAAAGTGGGGTATGCAGATTGCAAGGCACGAATGATTAACAAGTTTTACACTTTTTTTATTAGATCGCGTAAAAGTGACACCTACTTTATAATTTATTGGACTGGATTTTTAAAAAGCAGTGCTCTGACACAAAGTTTTAATTCTTCAAAAGCACTGAAATAATTATGCTCACCACCTCGTTTTTTCATCGTACAAATTTTATCAACATTAAATTGTGACCTAAACATCGTTAAGGTAAAATTTGAAAGAAAAATCGATTTTTATAACAACTTTTTTTCAGAAAGCAATTCAGAGTAAATTAAAATGTTGTAACCATAATTTTTTTACCTCAAACTTTTGAAACCATAGAAATTTTTCAGAGCATATGATAAAGATCGGATGCACCAACCACTTTTTGAAAAATATTGATATTATTCGCAATTTATGCAATAACCATGGCCACACTGAATGCAATTTGCTCAAATTTTATAAGAAACATCCTTTTTGTATTAACAACAGTATACCAAATTTTCATCTCGTAAAAGTAAATAGGTATTATAAACATTTTTATTTTCACCAGAACGTTACATTAAATCATAATTCTGTGCAATCTGCTTCTTTAAAAAAAAATCATCACATACACCTTAAAAAACTAGATTGCACAATTACTGATATCGCAAAATATCTTCTTTTATTTACTCACAATTAGCTTAAATTTCCGCATGGAATAATCGAAAATTTTTAAATTTGAAATGAATCAGCATTTCCTGACCGTGGCTGTGTTTTGAAAGGGGGCGTCGCTTGGGTTATCGCAGCTTACCCAGTATATGGCACCTACTGCAGCCGGAACAATGAGGGCAGTGGTGTAGTGGCCCAGCCATGCAAAGTACATTGTGATTTTGACGCCAAAGTACCTGGCGATGTCGTCTAGGGGCTGCGGACTCAAAAACGCCCGGACCCACGTTCGCTGCAGCTTCTCCAATGCAGGCAATTCATGAAGCGGGAAGACCTGCAATTTATAGCTTGCCCTTAGCCTTCAAGCTCTCCAACGCTAGGTATTCTTATCGCTTTGAAAAAGTGGCTTTGTTTTCATTTACGAGTGTGCATCATTTTAGGAATGCGCGGCAAACATTTATGGATAAACATTTGGCTGCTGATATGGTAGTGTCATAAAATAAAGTAATTGGAGGCAAAAATGTTCCATTGTTCTATGCGAGGTAAAGGAGGATTCTAAACTTTAAAAAGAAAATTTGAGATTCTACTTTTTAAAAAAATTTTTAAATTTCTAACCAGTATTATGTTTTCCTTTGTTCTTATCTTGAACGTCTCTTTTGTACAAGAAACATTTTTTCTTGCGCTTAATGAAGGTACTTATTTCGTAAGTCTACTTTGAAATGTTAATGGGAGAAAATGCCAGGCATCTTTTCTACTGGATGCTTTATACTATTATTATCATCATACTGACATTGTAATTTTTCCCAAAGAATTTTTTACTCGTTTAATATGTACCGTATACTAGCGCAGGTTTCATTAATTTTTATAAGAATTACATAATATTATTTTTAATTTTTTTCATTTTATTGTAGAAAATATTTAAATAAAATGTCTAAAGACTTTGTAACGAATTTTTAAAAAGTTTAAGTGTTTATTAGGTAATATTGTGTAAAGTCGTGAAATTTATTTTTTTAGCTGGAAAGAGCTCACATAAAACATACTTGAGATCAATATTTAAATCCAGTAGTTTGTTTTATTTAAGTCATACACCTTACTCATCTGTAATCGCTTTTGTTTGAAAGCAATTCATCTTAAATAGAAACCGAAATACATTAAACAGACAAATTACTTATTTGAATTTTAAATTCTTGAAGAAAATATTATTTAGAATGAAACATAGCACATGTGAGTTCCGATAACAGAAAAAGTTTTAATGGAAAAAAGTTTTGTTGGGTATTCTCATAACTTTTCGTAATTTGAATATTTAAAACGTACTCCCTACGTAGATCTACGAAATGAAATATTACGTCCAATACAGTCTTACTTTATATACGTTTTACCGACGCGAAGTTTAACCACATAAAATCTTCATTCTCATCTCGTTCGACGAGTCTAAGTATATAGGTGGCACTAATTGTTGTCTAATTGAGAAAAATTACGGAAGCATTAACTACTGTTCTCGCAAAATTAACTTCGAATTTTCTCTTCCTGAATCTAATATTGATTATCGAAGGAATTTGTCAAGCTCTATACGAAGTTAATGAAAGCTTCACTGGAAGTTTTGACGTTTAATGGACACATTGACAAGTTTTCAACCCAATAAAAATCTGGCCTACATACTGTTAGTTAAATAGATTACTGTTTATAGTTAATTAGTTTTAATTATCGTAAAATTAATTTTTATAAAACTTTAGGATCCTTGTCAATTTTTGACTTGTTTCCTTATCAATTTTTCATTTATTCAAGACGAGTACTCATGGTATACTATCCGGTTCCATAAGTTTGATCGTACCTAATTGTTCAGAGCTTATATCGACGACTGATATTCGGATTACAAAGTCTTTACACTGTTAACACCATTTTTTATTTATGTTTAAATAAGCCTAAATGGGTACTTAAATTGTAAAGCCGTTGATTCCATTGTCATTCCGTGTATAGCTCATGCACTCTAATCGTCCAATTAGGAATAACATTAGAATTTAAATTTTGTTATTTTTTTGGTAATTAATCGTTTTTAATATTTTTAAAATAAACTTGGATAAATCTCGCGTATTTTTCTATGATGTTTAAAAATATTCCTTCGTCATTAGATTCTAAAGTAGATTATTTATACAGATACACGGTAAATCATAAATACATCGATGATATAACCAATCTTAGAGCTAAATTATTTATCATTAATTTTAGGGAAAACTTTTTACCTGAGAAATAACGCCCGAGGAAAGGCATTTTGGAATGATCGCCTGGCCGTCGACGAGTTTGAGGCCCGACTGACTGTTGAGGTCGTGCGGGCCCGCCCGTAATGTGTGCAAAAGGTGAAGGACCAGGGACTGGCGTTCCTGGGTCGTGAAAAAGAGGGCCTCATCGTCGCTCCCCTCGAAGCACGTCGCTTCGGAGCCGACGAACTCCTTAAGGCCCCCGCCGTACTCTTCGCGCAGTCGCTTCGGCAAGTGAACTTCTTCCGCGGCTTTTAGTAAGCTAAACCAAGTAAGACACCATGCTTTTATGAAATATGAGTAGCTTTTAAGATTTCGTGAAATAATGGAGTTTTTCTACTTACGAAGGTGCGAAAAGTGTACATAATGTAAGATTTTGAACAGTGTATTTATTTTTAATGCAAGTGACAGATCAAACTAAGCATCTAAACTATAATATCGTCACCTCTAACGACGAAAAGTGCATTTCAAAAAAGGACTATTGTAATTTGCCATTTTTAAAGCACTGGAATGAAGTAAACTCTTCTAAAACCTGATAAACCTAAGGTATCATTCGCATGATAAACTTTTAAAACCTGATAAACCTAAGGTATCGTTCGTATGATAAGCTCTTCTAAAACCTGATAAACCTAAGGTGTCGTTCGTATGATACCTTAGGTTTACCAGATTTTCAAAGAGCTTACTTTACTCCAGTGCTTTAAAAATGGCAAATTAAAACAGGCCTTTTTTAAACTGTGCTTTTTTCTTTAGAGGCAGCAATATAATACGATTAAACACCAGCCCGTGTAATGGACGAGCAAGTGCGGTGGCAAGTACGTTGTAAAAAAAGTAAGCAACTCACACTGGAAACGGCGCAGTCAAATAGAATCCGTAACTATCTGACGAGGCGTGATGTCTTACGTGCACCACGAGCCCCGGCGCGCCCGCTCGCAGGCGTCCCAGAAGCCACATTAAAGTTTCGTCGTTGCTTCCGCTTGGAAACATCATCACGACGTCGCATTCCTGCGTTAAAGCGCCAAAGGGCGCGCGGGTCCGTTAGAAATTTCTCTTGCCCAGGTGCGTGCCGGGCTTGATTAAAAGTTTATTCTCTCGTGTGTAAGGGGGCGAGGCGCGACAGCCGAGTGCACTCGGTAAACTCGCATCGGTTTTAACCGCAGCCTGTGCGCTGCTGCGACGCGAGCGCACATTGCGCGATGCTCTGCATACATTTTTTTCTTCTGAGTGAAAGAAATTTTTTTGCGAGCCGACTTTTTTTGTCTATTGTGTTTTTCTCTGAGATATTTGGTTGAAATTTTAGTATTATTTCGAAATGCAGGAGATTACGGAAAGTAATTATTTTTAATCCGCTTCAAACAAACCAACTTAAATAAGAAGAAATCAGCGTTCAATAGTATGAGACTACAATTTCTTTCGATTACTTTCGATTTAAAAATTATTATAATGGAATAATTAATCATGTTTCAGAAAGTTATAAGTGTCAAGGAATTTTTTAATCAGATACTAAGTGTAATTTTTAGTGTATTCCACATTTAACACTCAATTTTTCACCGTCTATATAAAAGCAAAGCATAAAAAATTGAATCTAATATCCTGCAGTAACACGAGTAACACGTAATTGCATCCCTAATAAGAGGGAAAATGTAACGAGAGCCTCGTCAGCTAAATGTTCTATTTAACACAGCCAAATATTGGTAACCCCATCGCTCCAATTAGACTTCATCATCATTATAAAGCGACACATAATTGGAACGCTAAAAAGTACAAAAGCGACATTTTGCAACCCGCTAATGGAGAGGCTCATTCCCGAAACAAAAAGTCCCCACGCGCCCATCCCCCGATTTACCCACCGAAATCAGCAACAATGGAATCCGAGCTTGTAAAAATAAAACGAACCAAAAAAAAAAAGAATAGAAAGAAAAGAGCCAATGGTTTGTGACCCGAGCAGACGAGTCCGGCCATCGGCCAAACGTCCGCAGGGAGAATTAATGGGCGAATCCTCTCGGGTTCCCGTCCGCCGCTGGCGCGAAATGTATTCAAAGCCGCGCGAGAGAAAAAAGAACGCTAAAGAGATAAAAGAAATCCGATTCGCTCGGGCGCGATATCGAGAGTCCGGTAAAAAAAGAAGTCGCCGATGTAAAAAGGCAGTTCCTCCATCCGGGGCTTCCTTCCCAGGCTGGCTTCCGCGTAATCGGGGGGGGTTCGATACCGGCCGCCACCGGGATTCTGGCACGGCCGGAGGAGTAGGGGGGGGGCGGAATCGAAGGAGTGGAGATGAATAGCGCGACGGACGGAGGTGGAAAGAGGCGCAGAGCGGCGGTATCCTGGCGATCGTCCAAATTGTGCCCCGAGTGTAGGACGCGCGTGTATAACGATACGCGGCCGCGAGCGAGCGACACGTCTGACCTAGTCGCGGCTCTTACTACTGCCGCCGCGGCCGGAATCGCGACGCTCGAGTGCCCCGGGATTAGGCGGCGCTGTGCCCACCCGCGGGTGGGATGAACTCGCAGTTGCTGCACTGCGATTTTTGGGGGGTGCAATCGGCTGTGAAGCGATGATCGATTGTTCGGAGTACGGTTTTTAATGGTGTTGATTCTTTGGGAATTTCGATCGATATTTGGATGTCGTTGATGGTTGTTGTGTTTGCGCTGCTGGAGGATTTAGAAGGAAAACTTTTTGCGCGTTGAGAGAAATATATTTGTAATTTTTTCAATAATTTCAGTAAATATTATTAGGCAGTACGGTAATTTCGTTACAGACTGTATATTTCCGATAATTTAGTAAATTATTAAGAAATATTACATGGCTATTAGTAAAAAATAAAAAAATAAAATAAAGAACAAAATAATATAAAAGTACTAATTATTTATAATTGTTTATTTGATGATCCACGATAATTCGAGTTTTTTTATTAACTGGAATCACAAAATTCTTTGTAAATAGGGTTTAGAAAAGATTTGACGATAGGTCAGATTTTAAAATTCTTTACTAGACTTTCCAAATTCTGGTACTGAACTTTTTCGAAACTTTGAGAAAGCTTTCTTTTTAAAAGTCTCTTTTCTGAACCTTTCCGAATTTCGGTATCGAAGCTTGACGAAACTATCCAAACTTTACTGAAATATCAAAGAAATTACAAGTTTCAAACGAAAATCGTAAAAATCGGTTATATAGAATATTTAGATTGCATGCAGATAATTTAAGTAAATCAGTGTTAAAAGTTTTTAAAAAAAATGTTAATCGTGTTCGTAATTACAAGATGAATGCACTCAACTACTGTACTGTTACTAAGTTCGACAAAGTCAGCTACTGGAAAAGATTTAATTAATTAGTTTCGAAAACTAGTAGATTAAACGGTTTTACTCCCGGTCTTACTTTCAGTCATTAAAAAGTCTTAAAGGTGTTCAATATAACCGGGGATTGGATCGAAAATTTGAAAATTAATCCAGAAATTTATGGATATTGTTCTTCTAATAGACCTGCTTTATATAAGCGATACTTTAGTGTTAGGTTTGGTAGTAACACTAGTATCGAAAATAACTATGTATGCATTCGTATGCACATTAAACAACATTTAAAATTCATTCGACTTCTGAATTTTGATTAAGAAAGCTCATACGGTGAAATCGAAACTCGATGAAGTATGTGACTTTTAAAAACAGCTTCCATTAATACTCCGAGAAACTAATGGGGTTTATCAGCTCTCGAATGCGAGACATTTGCGATGAAAGCGATTCTATCAAGTCCGTAAAATGCAACCCCGCAGCAGATGTATACTCCCGTTGTGTGTCCGATTCCGTGTTCTCTGTACGTATGTTTTTATAGATGTGTATACATATAGGAGTCGCGTCAATTCGCATAGCGCCTACTGCGTGTTGGAGATCTTCCAGACGACTGGCTTGCTCCGGGGAAGCTGAACGATTTTTCTCCCTCGTTCCGGGCTAGTTTCACTCCTCATTGCCTGTCGTTTTCTCTCTCTCTCTCTCTCTCTCTAGCCTTTTTTACTTTACCAGTCGCGCGAAAAAGTTCGCCCGGAAATTGCATTCGACTTCGACAAATTTTCGGTAAATTAACCGGTTTTTCAAATTTATTTCATCATTATTTCGTTATTTTTTATTTTCTCATAATAAATAAAAATTGGCAGCTTAATAAAATTTATTGCGCTCATAAGGGAAGCTTATAGTGTCTATTTCACATTTTCTTGCGATAAATTGCATATCTAGTGCTCCTGGAACCGTGTGATTTAGTGTGCTTTCGAGCTTACATAAAAGATGGCTCGCTGCAATTGTGTGCAAATGTGAAATTCATGGTTGCAATCAGTGGTCGAATGAAATAAATCTTCAATGAAAGGAAGATGATAAGATGGTATTCTTTATTAACCTTTTTAAACATCAAATGCCTATATTTTAGAATACGCTGAATATAAAGATTTACATACTACACTAAACCATAAAATATAAAACCTGAAATTTAAAAAAACCTGCGGCTTTATTTTTCTTATCTGCAATTTAAATTATTGTTTTAGCTACCAACTATACGTAAGAAACTTATGAAAGCAAAAAAAAAGGATTGGCTTTTAGATATCTCCCTGCCATAACTGCATATCTCTACCGCTTTATTTATTAGCCTCGGAATATTTCGGAAATTTGGCAGGCCGATATCAGCATCACGACAACCTAGAACTGTCATCCGAGTAAGCTCGTACATCCGCAATCGATCGGCCCGCGATGCAGCGTCAAACTCCACTGCACGCTAGTCTAACATTCCGTTAATGTAATATTTAAATGCTTCGTGAATATAGAAACACGTCAACGGCTGATCCTCGACGACAATATTTTACGTTTGATATTCATTTATACGAAGGATTAATGGCTGTCCGTTTGTACAGTCGAAGCGCGAATAAATTTCTGACGTAAATTTATGGGGAACGATTAAATTTGGTTCCTGGTTTGATAGAGGATGTTTCATGGGCTCTCAAATTTAATCGTGACGAAAGTAATACGGGGAAGATTAAGTTATATTAAATTATTGTTAGAGGTGAATGGAGATGGAGGAGCACGTTGGAATCAGGATTTTACGAGCGTACTGAACCCTTGGGGGGTAGTACATTTTCTTAAGGCCCTACTGATGAAGCCAAAGTGGCACGGGTTTATGGAGGTCCTTTGTGAACTTAAGTTATATTACTAAACGTTACCCAATAATGGAAAGAGTGGAATAATCTGCGGTCCTACTTTGCGGTACACATTATGTTCCTAAAAGCTTTATTTCATTTTTATTCCGTTATCATTGTAAGTTGAAGAGTATTTATATGCAATAGTTCATGGCACGTTTTTATTTCCTCAATGGACTTGAGTCTCATAATACCCTGTTTTACTTTATAAATCTCATGAAACTTTAAATGTATAAAATTTAGTAATATTTAAAATAATGCAAGCTTCATTACTTGAGCACATTTCGTTAGAGAATTGATAACAAGTAATGTATCCTTATCTTCTCATGTAAAAAATCATTGAATCCTATACAAAATTATTTTTGATTTTCTTTTTTTGAAAAGAAAATAAAAATAGATTTCTCTAATAAAAATTTCTTGGCTGGATGTCAAATACATGTTTCAAGTATATAAGAGGACAATCACTAGCTGCACTTACATTGCATGCGATAAATTTAAAGAAGATATTATCATGTTTATAGATTATCTGTATATATTAATATTTCCTGAAAAGTTGTTCAGTATAGTTATTACACTATAATTATTTTCATAATAATTAATTTTCTATTTATATATGTATGTGTAAATGAATAGAGTACAATGCTGACGTTGCAAATCTCTTCACTCTAAAGTTTTGCACTTATGAAGTACAACACGTAAATACATTAACTGATAATAGTTTGTATTATACTTCACATATCATTAAAAGCTGGAATAACTTGTGTGCAATGTTACTCAATTTAATTTTTAATTATTCTTTAAGGAAAGACCGGTTAGATCACATATTGCACGATTCTACTAAACAATCTATTGTTGTTCGTATATATACATTTTTATTCCCCACATTAACTTATTGCTTCATAAAAATTAATATTATTGCTTAATAAAATAAGTAAACTAAAATAAAATAATCACTTCACTCACAGAGATTTGTTTACCGCAGCCGTTTCCACACAATAGCAATTATATCGCACCCGTCGCACGTCTTTCGCGCAAACACCTCACCCTCTGCGAAGTCATCTTCCCCAATGGAGGTGACGGCCTTAACCGCCGCGGAACTGCGGTAATGATATCGGGGCTCGAGCAATTCGAACGTATACTCCTCCCAGACGAGTCGCCACAAAGCGGATCTCGTCGGGCGCGAAGAACGTCGGTGGAACGGCTCCTGCACGCCTGGCTGTCGACGATAAACTATACTTGTCGAAGCCACCGGGAAATTTCGCCGGGCGCGTTGCGCACCTTCGTACTCGAAAAGTACACGCTCGGGCACTTGCCTACGGGTTTTTCGCACGTTTTCACACTAGCAAAATTTAATCGATCGGAATAAGTAAAAATAGGGTTGCAAAATCGATAAGATTAATATTTCTCACAGAGAAAACAACCATCATCATGCAGATCTTGCATTTCTGAAATGCTAATTTACATTTCAGTAGAGAAGCTAGGGGGGTTCTGGCTCCTTAGAACGAGTCGATGTGAGATCAGTCAAGGACTAGGGGGTTCTGGCTCAGTAGTATAGGTTCCTATTTAGTCAGACATGGAGCTCGTACTACTGAGCTACCGCTGTATGACTAAATAGGGACCGATACTACTGAGTCAGAATCCCCCTGACTCGTTGGCTGACTAAACAGGGACCTATTCTACTGAGCTACCCCAACTCCTGTCTAACTAAATATGGACCTATACTACTGAGTCAGAAACCCCCTAGCCCCTGTCTGACCTCACATCAACTCGTTCTACTGGGACCGAATTCCCCTAGCTCCTCTACTCATTTCTAAAAAGTAAATTCTGCACTGGATTGAAGCTGTTTCTTGTATAGATACTTGTGAAAGTAATTTGTAACAGCTTAATGTTCCAAATTCTGTTTATTTTTTTCATGTATTATGCAGCAGATAAATTGGAAGAACTCGCGTATCTTGACCACACGTACATACGGAGATATTTATTAATAATATGTATATAGTGTAATTGTTTTTTTTTAATTTGTTTACGCGATCACGAAATTCTTTTTATAAAGAAGCAAATTAATTCTAACGAAATAGATATTAAATAAACGTCGAAGTTTTCTCTCTTTACTTTATTATTTACTTTTTACAATGCTTTTTTATTACAAGTTTCATTCTACTGCACATGCTTTTCTTTTCAAATATTGTATTTTATCATCTTTTCGTATTTATTTTACCTATATTGTTACCCACGCACATTTTCCAAATGTACACGTATCTGGCAATGGCGGTGAACACTCACAATACATGCCACTTTTACACTCTCCAGCAAAATTAAAACATTTCTCGTTTTTTCCTTTACTTCCTTTTACTGGTTTATAATTTTTTGTTTCTTCTGCTTCCTTTTCGCACTTCGTTTTTTTTCTTGATTCTGCTACGGCGATAATAGCAATTATAAACACACAAATAATTAGCGTTGTATATTTCATGATACTTTCCTGAAAGAAGATTAGAGTAATTAGATTTAATATTTAGTTTAGTTTTTTATAGACTATTTTACTATATTATACTTTTCACCTTTTAATAAATGTTTAAAATAACTGCCCGGAAATTTATAATAATACTATTTAAAATTTAATATTAAAAAAGTGATGTAATAAAGTTATATATAAGTATTTAGATTTTAGCACAATCTTAAAAACTATTATTTAAAAAAAAGACTTACCAATTGTCTATTAATGATTAGTTTAAAACTGTAGAATAGAATGTACCAAGTGTTAGCCTGCTCCTTTTATACTATTTAATTATTGTCATTAGTATTATTATTGAAGATAAGAATACATGTTTTTTAAAATAATTGCGCTATAAATCATATGTATTAGATAAATTGGGAAACGCGTGATGACGAGTCATACTGTACAAGTTTTCCCTATCACTATTTGACATTGTCTAATTCTCCATTTAAGTTGTTTATCAATTCTAGCTAGCAAGAAGGGTCATACATTATCTCTCTAGTCAATTCTCTAGACAGTTCTAATTTCGCAATTATTGAAATTATTTAAGTCGCTTATTAATTCTGGCTATCAACTACACAGTACATTATCTTTTTACCGAAGTTCATAGAAGGACAATTCTAATTTCGAATTATTGAAGTTATTTAAGTTTCTTATCAGTTCGGACTAACTAGACAGTACACGGTTTTTATTTTGTATATAGCTATCTGTAAATTTTGTTTCGCCATTGAACATTATCTCTCTGCCGAACTTCAGAGAAGGAAAATTCTAATTTCGCAATTATTGAACTTCTATTATATTGTTATCATAGGCGCACTTTAACTTTCAGGATGTAACAAATAAAAATTGTATTAAACTGGCTTTAATATGTTCTTTATTTCTAAGATATTGAATATCAAGTATGATTCAAATCAAAATGTGAGTGTGAAGATTTATTTTGCCTTTATTTATTAAACACTTTCAATGAATATTTTATAATAAACCCAATTATTACTTGTTTAAATTCTATATAAATGTTTCCTTTGATAGGTTTATTCTTGCAAAGTTCGTGAAATTTTGCGGTGGTATACTGAATTAAAAAATTTGATCATTACCAGCTATGGAAATGAAACTTCTATAATTTCATTTTATTAAGTTTTTTATTTTTAATATATTAAATATTTGTTGATCAATCAATCTCACGCTAGTGAACAATGACCTATTTGTTGCAACAGAAGTAAAGTTTTTTAAAATGTTTCTTTATTCATTATTATTTATTTAAATTTTATTTGAATATTTTCCTTAATTTAGACGTATTCGTGGAGCACAAGTTGTACAGGTAAAATAAATATTTCTTAAATAGGTAAAATGTTGCAACGCTGTACTGAAATAAAAAATTTGATCAAAATTAATTAAAACGTGATTTTGCAGCAGCATTAATTCCTACTATAATTTTATACCTTATTTTTCGTTCCTTGTTCAAGAATAAATGCGATGATTGATATACCGTGTCCACAAATCAAAAGGGAAAAGGCAATTTTAATTAAACCAGGAAATTCTTTAGGTCTTGCATCATCGTCAGGATGTTTAGTAAGGTACCTCATCTGGAATCTTTTCCAAAACAACGTACAATATCCAGCCTGGCAAATTTTCACTAGTATTTCATTGAATTTCGAGAGAAGTGGCCAATCAGGAGTAGTCGTAAATGAAGAAGGTCTGCTCACTATACTGTTTCTTGAAATATGAAACATCTTACTATTGTTGGTGTGAATGTGGGCGATTATTTCATTTGTTAAGCAGCACACTCGTTCGCTTTGCAATAAAAGTCTACGGCAATTCAAAAAATTATTTTCAACGGAACGTTTCTTTAATTGCTGCGGCAACAAGTCCTTAAAAACGCTGTCAACGTGGATAACAAGATTTGATTCGATCAAGTCGATAATGGTATCGATTACTGGTGAGTTATCAGGGACAGTTTCAAATGCAGTCAATTTGCTTGACATATAGATATTGAAAATAGATATACCGAAGATTAAAAGAGAGTAACAATATTTTTTAATAAATGATTTTGGTTCCTGAATGCTAGATGTTGCGGTGAATATTCGAAGATATTCTAATACGCCGTCAGATAGTGGTATCTTTAAAAGGTATTTTAAAGTAACAATACACAAGAAACAACCTAGAAAGCAATATAACCAAAATTCAGTGGTGAAATTTGTAGAAAAGCTGTATTTCTCTAGCCTGTTTAATGTGACTGCAAAAAGCCCCTGAAATCTGTGTGGATAACTTTGAAAATTCCAATAATTGCGCATGTACATTTCATGTACTATAATATCTATCTGCCCGGACGCTGAATCGTTTAGATATGTTTGAGGTTTCCCATCGGTGCTAATGTAACCGAATTTCGAGTAAATTTTATAAGTAAAAGATGCATTTATGAAAGAAAAAATTATTTTAAGCAATCCATTCATTCGTGTATGCAATGCACCGAAACCTGCTTCATTTTTGAGTATATAGTCGTAACTACCGTTATTGCAAATTCCAGCTTTTAAACTGTACTTGTTCAAATTTTTAGTTTTGTCGAAAATCATACTGTCGCATTGAGAGATATCTGCATAAAAAATGGTAATCAAAATATTTTGAACTAAGACTTTAATAAAAAGTTAATTTTCGATAAGATTAATATTTTGTATGTAAATAAAATTATGATTTATAGGATTAAATAATCTTATAGAAAAAAATATTAAGACTTACATTCAGAATAAAATGATTCAGTTATTGAATGTTCAAGTAAAGTCCATGGAGAATATTGCGCACTTATATTCCAAAAGCTAGAAGAAGCATTAGTATATGGGTTGAAAGAATGAAGAAGTATTTTATTCCTTGAATTACTGCAAACATAGATTGCGGATAAAATTTTAAAACTCCAAATCAAGGATAAAACTTTCCCTGCTAATCCACAGCCATTCTCCAAGTTTTCATTGATAATTAAAAAAAAAGCTTCATGATTCCACCAGCGTGAATCGCGCAAATTTTGAAGAACCAGTGACAATTTAGAAATCGATGCGACAAAAATTTGAACATATTGAACGGGATAATTTATAACTTCAAGTTCCTCAAAAGTAATTCTAAGGCGAGGTCGTTTTTGGCTTAAAAAAATGTTACTTTGGTCGGGCTCAATTATAATGTAGGTAGCAGAGTGTGTTGCGAAATTTAGTGACTTATAATAATCACTGTTTTCTTTTGTCCAGTTGTCAATGAAGAGTATTGTCCTCGAAGTATTGTTGAAACACTGTTGAATGGCATGCTAAAGGGTCAAGATTTAACAGTGAATTGAAAGTGTACATTTCGAAACAAGTGCGAACAAGTGATTTTTAAATAGTAATTATTATGCAATATTTATCAAGTACCATTACTGCGTAGAGCTGATAATCAGGCTTTGAAATTTGGAAATTATTTGCTTTTGTTGATACGATAATTTGTGCGATAAATGAAACAATGTAAAGTCCAGACATTATATTTTGTATTATCATTTTAAGGTGATACGACTGCAAGTGTCTCTTGTGATGGAAAATAGTACACTAAAATGTTCCAAGTAGTGGCCCGACAAATAATTATAGCAAACTGTTGCTTATTGTAATCGCATTTTGTAAACGGATCTATATTTCAACGTACTTATATTTGACATTGAATAGTTTAAATATAATTACACTTAACAACGTATGTAATACATAGTCAATACTTTATAATTAAAGGCTATTTTTTAAATAATAATTCCTCTACGTCCTTTTGTCAGCTCTTTAAAAGATCTTTGATAAGAAGGTACACAAGTCTACCTTTAAGGTATTAACGATAAATGAAATAATGTAAAGTTGAAAAAGTATTTGCGTTATTATTATAATCCTAAAAGCAAATAAGTAGAGCGATAACTAATGCTTATTGTAATAAAACTTATTGTAATAATTATACAACATAAGCTGGACTGGAATGAAGATGTATAGAGGGGCTAGTAGTGTAACTAAACCTATTGTACATTTGCGCAGCAGCGCGCATCAATTTGATGAGAGTACGTTTTCATACTAAACAAATAAGGGGAAAACAATTATTTGAAAAGGTTTTGTTTGCCCCGCATTCAAGATATTTTTGAAATAATAGCCGACACGAAATACAATATTGTACAAGCATATACTGCTGAAAACATTCAAATTTATGGTAAAGTGTACATAGGTACTTTATTAAAACATGGATGTTTCAATTTTATTTACTTCTGCAATAAGAAATGTTGTAATTCGAAATAATTAACAATAAAATTTTAAAATCTATACGATAAATAAAATAGACTTTAGAAATGTATTTATTTCTCTGGCATGCAAATAAGTAAATCAATGTTTTGTTAATTAAACTAAATAAACATCTTTTACATATTGCAACAAAATTGAATACAAAAATCCGTTATTATTATTGGAGAAATAAACTTTAGCCTTTTTTTTCTTAGACCAACAGTATAAAATATTTTTAATAATATCAGCAAATTCTGATCCTTTAGATAAGGAAATTTAAAGTTTGTAGATTGTTTATTCACTAACATTCATTTTCAGAGTCGTGTATTTCCCGCCCGATTGTTTACTGTTTTTATTATACTTTTTAAATATTTTTCCTTTTCCTATTTTTACTACGGTCTCTTTCCCCCACCTTTGCTGAAAAAGAACAACCTTCGAAGTCGCTCGCGGTCACTTAAATCCCCATCGTTACTCTAATCTTTAAATTTACGAAGAAGATCATTGAATTTTTTACAAGAACAACCTTCCCGATATAGCTACAACTGGAAGCGCCGATTTATTAATAACCCAGTAAATTCTTAAAATAACAAAAGCTTAATTATGAGCCAATAGACAAATCGATCCCCCCGAGGCTCATTCCTGCAGCAGGCACGTGCGCCCCTCGTCTCCCCGGCGCCGGCGTGAATTGTCGCGCCGACGTTGTGCATAAACGGACTACTCCAGCGCCGGCGTAATTAGATTAAGCGTCGGCGCGCTCATTTGCTGCAGGCGGGATTCATCGGCTAAGGCCGACGCGCAGCAGCGCCGCACGCATCCCCAATGCCTCATTTAAATACGTTCCCCTATAATACTCGATCTAATTTCGCGTCGCACATGCACGGGCCGACGCGCGCATTTAAACGGGCACCGAATCTATAATTAACCGATCGCAGCGCGAGCTTTTGATTTAACGGGGGTACGCGTGTCGGAGCGGAAAAATTAACGAAGCGCCGGTGGATGTCATAATTCGTGGGAACAAACTTTTAACGGTCGCTCGTTGGCGGAACTTCTTTTTGTTTTCGCTCGGCGCAGCGAATTTGGCGCGCATTATATTCGGAAAAAAAGGGACGCGGAACTTTTAAATTCGCGCTACCGCAGCGCTGAATCGATGGAAAAGTTTCCATTTCCAATTATACACTCTTTTCTGCGCGTACACTCATAATGTGGAAGGGTGGAAAACCAATCGATTTCGACTCGGAGTTGAGAGGGGCTCTTTCGGCGAGAGTGAAGTGAACTGAGGATCGTGGATTTTGTTTAAACTGAGGGAGTGGTTTTTTAAACTGCGCTAATAAAAGAAGTCAAATATTTTTAATTGGCTCGCAATAGTTTTGAAGTGGACAGTGTAATGGAGTTAATTTTACACATATACAGGGGATGTAATGATGAATTAGTTCGATATTGCCACCAGGTGATCTAAACTTGATTTGCAGCATTCAGTTTAGCATACCTCACGTTTATCAAATTGCATATCAAGTTTACATCAATGGGTGCCTCATTATACACCGCTGATTGATTGCATCACCTGACGCACTTTACCGTACTTTTCAATAAACTAATTTTTTACATACAATTACTTCAAAGGTATTCAAAGTATACTTTGACTAAACAGAGATTTTTACTGCTGCAAGTCTCGTTGGCCAAAAACGCGGATAAGTAAATGAACGTACAATGTCCCACTCTTTCAGAGCCTGAGATAAAAAAATAGGGGTTCCTATTAAAAAAAAATGAAGCTGACCTTAAGAAAAGGGTCAATGTCAAAAGGTCACCATTGTTTCATAAAATCAAATTATACAATAATCAAAAATTTCGTTCGATCTGTGCTTCACCCCTACATTTGCATTCAACTCATCAAATCGCTAACTCGATTTTATAATCCCACGATTACATTTTAAACCGCAACATAATCCTGCAATTATAACGTATGTTCAACTTTAACGGCCGAAGTGGAGAATACGGGAGGGGCTAAGGCTGCCGACGTACAGGAGGGGGCGCGCGCGCGCGCGGACCGCTTATTAAAGCCTCGACGGGCTGACCTCGTCGGGCGCGCGAGAGAAAAGTTATTCGCGCGACGCTGCGCCCGCAACGGGATAATTCTGATAAACGATTTAATAAGCGCCGTATAATGGGAACGGCGAAAAGCCATTAAACTCGATTGTTACGGTGCGCCCGTGCGTCCGGCGGCCCGGTGTCAGCTCAAATTGCGCGCCGGGATGAACCGTCAGGGCGAAATGCGTATAGGTATTACCTTGCCCGAGGTCACGATAGGGTGAATAAAAATGATTTACGCCCCTGGTGACTGGCCTCGACGAGCTTTATGTATATATAGCCCTAAGCTCTGATAAGTCAAATCGAGCCACTTGCGCCTTTATGCGCGGATTTATGCGGCTTTTAATGGTATTTATGGAGGGTTTTATCGGCTGGACAGATGTGTGAACTCAATTAATGTTTTGAGATGGGCTTTAAGTAATGATAGTTACTTTGAATATGGTGAGCGGGTGAAAAAGACGCTGATACGGCAAAGATATTTTTATATTCGAGATCAGAAATTTACAACTTCTGTCTTGATAAATATGCAAATGTCGAAGGGTATTCTATAAAACGATAGAATTTAGTTATTAAAACGTATTTTTATTTAAACAACATTCACCTTTTTATTATGAGAGGATTAAAAACAATGTTCAAGTGATAAACTAATCTGAATACGTGGAAGTAGAAACAGACGGATACGGACAGACATCTCTCTTTTTTTTCTGTTGTAAGGGTAAGGCGTAAAATATACTAGATTTCACGTATAAAAAGAATTCCTCTCATTTATTGTTTATTAACGTTGCGATTGAAAACAAAGACTAATTGGAATTAGGCTAGTCCGTCTACTATTAAGTAGAAATCGATGATTCCGATCAGACATCTATATTCACTTTCGTTCTTTCTCTCGTAAGAGAAACGTATAGAACATACTAGTTTTAGTGAATAAAAAAAATTTCCGTTATTTATTGGTTCGAATTGTTGCTTTTAAAAATAAAGCTCAATTGATATTAACCTAGTTCGAATACATGGAAGTAGAAACAGATGGTTATAAACAGACATCAATATTTACTTTCTTTATTTCTGCCGTAAGAGTAATTTATAAATATGTAAATGTCGTAGGGTATTTTATAAAATGATAGAATTTAGTTAATAAAATGTATTTTTATTTAAACAACATTCCATCTTTTTATTGTGTAAGGATTAAAAACAATGTCCAAGTGATAAATTAATCTGAAAGCGCGGAAGTAGAAACAGACGGATACGGACAGACATCTATTTTTCTTTCTGTCCTAAGGGTAGCTAATAAAACATCATAGTTTTTGTGAATAAAAAGAAATTCTATCATTTATTGTTTTGTTAAAAACAATGTCTAATTTGTACTAGCTTAGTGAGAGTACGTGGAAGTAGAAACAGATGATTATAAACAGACATCAATATTTCCTTTTATTCTTTCGGTGCTAAGGATAGTTACTTATAAAATTTACTAGTTTATTATTTGAAATATTAAGTTTAAACGCAATGCCCAAATAATATGGCGATAATCTGAATAAGTAGAAACGGACCACTATAGTCAGACATCTGTATTTACTTTCTTTCTTTCTGTCGTAAGAATAATTTATAAGTACTAAAATGACGATCATAATTTATTTAAAACTTTAAAATTTAGTAATTAAAACAGATTTTTGTTTAATCAACATTCTTCTTTTTATTATGTAAGAATTAAAAGCCATGTCCAAATAAAACACTAATCTGAAAACGCGGAAGTAGTAACAGATGGGTACGGACAGACATCTATGTTTCTTTCTGTCCTAAGGGTAGCTAATAAAACATAATAGTTTTTGTGAATAAAAAGAATTTCTATCATTTATTGCTTTGTTGCGATGCATTTAAAAAAAGTGTCTAATTTATACTAGTTTAGTGTGAGTACGCGTAAGTAGAAACAGGTGATTATGATCAGACAACAACATTCACTTTCCTGCTTTTTAATTCGTAAGGATAGTTACTTATAAAACCTACTACATTATTGGTTTGTAATATTAAATTTAATCACAATGTCCAAGTGGTTAATACTATTCACTACTCAAAGTGATTAATATTACTAATCATAATAAGTAGTAACAGACGATTATGATCAGACATCTGTATACGGTTAACTTGTAAAACTTTTCCTTTGTTGTTTGATGTTTCCTGCATAAAAAGCTTTATTATTTTAATAAAATTAATTAACCTTTTTAATTATAGAAATTTCAAAACAATATCCAAGTGAGATTACCCTAATCTCCAGGCGCGAAAGTAGTAACAGACGAATGCGGCAAGACATGTTTTTTAAATCTTCTCTTCTAATCTCTATTCAAATCAGGAGATTGAATAGAGGGCTTTTTTTAAAAAACATTCGACAAGCCCCACGGGATGATGTAAATTTTGTACATTAACTCTAAACACTTCAATTTATTCTGACCTCGCGAGGAAACCTTCGGACGAGTATTTTCGTAAATACACGCTTTTTATTATTAGCATACAAACACAGAAACACTATAAATTCAATTAATGTTTTCTATGATTTCTATAAAATGCAAAAGATAAAGAAATATAAGATCCCCGATTTTTACTTTAGTACCTCTTTATTATTTTTTTTTAACGTTTTTTTAATCCCACATTGTAATAATTTCCCACACAGTTCGCATTTCAAATCACCGTAGTAGATTACTTTCGGTTTTATCGCACGGAATTGAAAAAAGAAACGGGTAATGGAAAAAAAGGGACCGAACCTGCGGTGTGGGTAGCCTTTGTGCTTCAAGCGCCGAGCAATTCCCTGGGCGGAGCATATAACTTGCGATTCTTATATTAATGCATCGGGGTCGATAGGTTGACCATGCGAGTTCCTAGTTTCCGCGCCGCGTACACGCGCGCGCGTCGTAATTTAATTTTCTAAAGATCTCCACGACTTTCCTGCATTTCACCCGAAGTGCCTCCTTTTTTTAAAAATAAATTTACCCGCATCGAGAGAATAAACTTTTAAAAGCACACTGCCAGTTTTTTTTCTTCAATTTTTTTTTTATTTAAACGGACAGTTTTAATTTAGCGCGGGGAAAATATAAAGTCGGTACAAAGAACGTCGAAGCTTTGTGTATATAAAAAAGAGAGGGGAAAAAAGTGGATGAAACTTACTTGCGTTGGAACTTTTTGTATCCTTAGGCGGCGGGGGGTCATCAAGTGGCCGGTACATGGTATTTTTCGCCTCAGGAGGCGAGATGCTGCAAAAAGAGAGAGAGAAAAAAAATAAGTAAGCCCGTAATTGACGTACAAAAGGAGCTCGCGAACTTTTGCATACACTTTCGAGCGAAATTCACGTCAGCGGTAATTGAATCCCCGAGCTCGCGAAAGTAGTTCTTTCGAATCTAATTAGCCGCAGCCCCCTAATCTTCGGGGGATGAATTATTGAGGAGAGCTCGGCGCCTCGAATTAAAAGATACGAGCCGCGCGAAATTTGTTCGCCGCTGATAAAGTCAATTTCGCGCGGCGGCCGTATCGCGCGGGGAGCTTTACCTCGGGCCGCGCGAACTTTTCATCGTTTTGATTATTTCGCGCGGAACTTGGGCCGCGATGAAAACTGGGTTACGAGCCAGACGTTATGCTACCCCCTCCCCCCTGGTAATCGCATTTGTATTTAATAATCAGCGATGTGCAAGGCTCGCATTGTGATTCAATTTACCATTCCGGGTGTTTGTAACTCGGAATACGTAATAACGTCTTGGAGGAAGTTGCAGTTTATGCTGATATTGTTTGAGCAAAAAGGTCAGAAAATGAATATTTAAATTATTTTGAGGGATTTCATAATAAAAATTGTATTATCTTTTTAAGGTAAATGTGAAATCTAACAAACATCTAACAAAAGTTTTGTAAAGGAACCTGAGTATATCTAATAATATAGATTTTGCCTTTATCAATTATTCAACATTTATGGATTTGTATTTTAGAATGAATAATTGATATTTTTTTCTGTGTATATAATTCGGGTGATGAATTATTTATGACTTGTATAATTCTTATGAAAACAATTAGATTTAGATTGTTCGAAATTCGAGCTAATCTTAATTCAAATTTGATGTCTGTCTCATTTAAAAAGGAATAAAAGTGGAATAAAATTACACGGAGAAAAGGTCTACTAAAAAGCTCTACTAAAAATTCAATAATCAATTTTCGTGTTTTTACACTGTACTTAAATGATTAGAAAAATTACAATAATTTCTTACAATATTTATCATATCTTTTTTTAATTTTATTTAAAATATAGAAAATTTGAATATATAGCTCTAATAAAGTCACAAGAAAATATTGCTATGTTTCCAATTTTATTATTCTTCAAGAACATTAAAATTCCCTTTTGCAATTTTCAGTAGAGCTTTTTTCTCAGTGAGGAACACACTTTTTTCAAGAATTTAACAGCTCGTAAAAACCGGAAAATTTATTCTCAATATTTCAAAGCTTGTTAAAAAAGTAACGCGCAGATCCATAAAACTAGAAAGAAGAAGCTACCTCATTTTCCATCTCGTCGAATTTTTAGCAAAAAAAAATAAATTCAAACACGATTTTAAAAAATTCATACACCTCAACCAAAAAATATCCTTTTCACCTCTGGAAGTAAAAAATTTCTAAAAATTTCAAATATTCATTAAAATCTCCACTTCAATCAAACAAAGTACCTCGAATACTCCCTCAAGTGCACCCTCCTTCAAATCACCGCGATCACGTTTCACCCAGCGATAATCGGGCCTGACCTTTAAACTCGCAGGTATCATCAGAACTCGATCGATCGCCGTATAAAGAAAAAACCCGCCCGCGATATCGCGTCCACCAGAGGGGTGGGGGTGGCTCGCCCGCGGCCAAAGCGTCGCAACGAGCGAAAAGCGCGTCGCGGCGGTGGAGTGACGCCTCCGCGGAGATTAGACAGTTCGAGTGTCCATTGAGCGGCGGCGGGGTTTCGCGCGCGGCGCGTACTTCGACCCCTTTTTTATCGAACGACCTCGATCGGCCGCCACTGAAATATCGAGGGGTATTTCCGTCGAGCGGAAAAGTCTGCCGGCTCGTTGCTCGGCGAGATGGCAAAATACGTGGAAAATCACGCGGGAAAGGAAGCCTTTATAATGTTATTTATATAGAGATTTTAACTGTACACTTTGTGGCATTTCTGGGCGGGTAAATGTTTTGCTGTACGAATTTCTTTGCGGCTGGTGGTGGATTTTAAAATTGATGTTGTTATTGATGTTGGTACTTTTAGCGGTGGTAATCTTATTAGGAAAGTATCATAAATACGGATAACAGATTTTGTTGTAACAGTCGGGGATGTTTTTTTACGTGTAAAAATGAAGTAAATATAAATAAAAATGAGTTCTGAAACCGGAAGGTACAATAGTGTTGATTTTAGGAGAATCGATAAACAATCAAATACGCTAAAAATACATGTAAATTATTTTTTACAGCACAATGAAAGTATTTTTTTTAGAAACAATTTAAGGAGAAAGTCTTATAATTCTGAAATGCTATAAATTTAATAATTGAAAAACACAAAATTAAGTAATTATTATTATAGTTTTTAACGTTCCAAATCAAATCGAAGACTTAGTAAATCATTATGATATTAAAATAAAAAATCACCAAACAATCTGAATAGATTAAATAATTAATTTGTACGTACAGTCATTAATTAGGTTTTCGATAATCTTTTTTTTCGTAATTTTAATTTTCGGGTATCAGGCCTACCACAAGACTTCGGCTCTATTTAATTTTTCTTTCATCTCATCTAAATTTAATACAGTGTCTAATATCAACTCGAACATTTACCACCAGGTGGATTTCTAACCTGGTACCATTTCCACTAACAGGTCTGCTGTTTCAGTTTTATTTAAGCCATCTTTACATCTCAATAGTTAGGGAGTTAGAAGAAAACTATTAGTGTTCCATGATTTAATCACTGCAATCAAATGTCGCTAAAAATTATAATAACATTGTAAAAAATTAATATTAATATAAAAGCGATGAATCCATTTTTGGACAGATTTTCATCGTAAATTTACGGGACTCTTCTCTTATCTTCTTTTCTCTCGGTCTTCAGGTATTAAACCGATAAAGTTATTTATAATTTTCTGTGCAGAGCTATTAATCCATTTAATATTTAATAAATAAATAATCATAATTACTTATTATTATTAATAATCAAATTAGTATAAACTGTTATAGTTCAAAACTAGTTTATTATAATTTAAATCATATTTAATGAATAATTTTTTGGAATTGTTATTGAACTATTTAAGAGTAAGTAGAAACAAAAAGCGTCAGGTTTAACAACCTACAATGTTTGCAAATTGCTACACCGATCTAAATTGTATCTGAATATATTGCTGAATCGCATCACGACATACGTAATAGCTTTATTATACCAGAAACTACTAAATCGATCGCGTGTATAAGTTATGTACGTGCGTTAGTTTCATGCTCGAGTCAAAAATAGATCCTCAATCTAAGTCCCGAAATGAGTCTGTACAAGGTAGTCAGTGAACACATAAATTAAGCCTGCTTCAATAACAACAATAACTTAAAAACTTCATCTAAAATTAAATAAACAATGAACAAATTTGAACAAAAAGATACCTTGACATTTCAGTACACAAAAAAGTTTACAAAAAAGAAAAAAAAAAGACAATTACCGCACGTGTCAATGATACATAAATAACAAGGAACGTCAGGATTTCGCTGCCGATAAAAAAGAGAAATCCCGGTATACCAGCGAGTGCGAATTCAGAGAAAAAAAGTAAGTCGAACGCGTTGTACCGGACTATACTACGTGCATGCGAGCGCGATCTTTGACACGAGGGCTCGCGTGCGGGGGGCGCCGAGCATTGGCCTGAAAAGCGCAGGAGGAGCGCGCGCGCGCGCGGCTCGTGTGCATGGAAATGAAATTTTATCGTCGCGAGGAACACACACCACCCGCGCAGCCGGCGTGCGATTTACACGCGATCGACGATTCGCTCGTCCTCGGGAGACCCGCGGCTTCGATCGCCGATTTTGACGGTATGTCGCCTGATTTTTCACGCTCGCTTTTTATCGAGGTTATTAAAATTCGATTCCTCTTTCGTTTATTCGTTTTTTTTATGGGGAAGTTTATTTTACTGGTCGTGGGGTATTAGTGTGCGTGTTGTATTGATTAAAATGGCTGGGGGTTTGGATTATGGTTATCGGTTTTTCATTGGAAGGATTTTTATGGTAATGAGTTGGGAAGAGGAATGTGCGTGATATTTCAAGCTTCGCATTGCTCATATTGCAGCCGGTGGAAATTGTTTCAAGAAGATTCTTAGTAAGGAAAAATCGTGCAGGAACACTATTCCAGTGTGTAATCTGTATTTTGAAAATTTATGGTACTATAATTTAAACTGTAAAAATAATGTGTTACGACCTCCTGAATTAAGAACGATATCATTTTATTTTCTTATTTTTCAACGATTTTCTAATTTATTGATGTTACCCAATAAATACTTAAAAAAACGTCTCCCTTCGCAGAGAAAGTTGATCTAGTAAATTGATCAATTTTTATCTGTTCATAATTTCTGATTAGTTTGTATCTCTTATTTTACATAGAAGTAATGACATTTTTTCTATAAAGTACCAAAAGCCTCACAAGTGTCAAGAAAAAAAAGCTTCAACCGAGTATATAGCAAGCAATTTTAGCCCGCTCAATAAATTACCCTAAGATTATTGTAATTAATTAATTCCTAACGGCCTTATTTTGATCCCCAACAGGAGATTTTCCGGTGGCTCTAAGAGATAGAACAGCAACGCGTTTACGTAATCAATCTTGCTAACGCTCAAAGTATTACAAGTATACTAACTAATGAATTTTGGCGTTGAAAAGAAAATACTCGCCATGTAATTATCTTACACCGAAAATCTATTTATAAAAATAATGATATTTCCCATTTTTCTAGAATATACCAATGTTTGGATAAAGGTAGCAGTGTGCAGTCGAGATATGATTCAATAAAATCATTTCCGGTACAAGTTACAAAAGCAACAAGCATCTGGGAGATATGCATTTCAAAAAGAATTTTTTGTTAAAGTTATGTCGACAGAAAACGTAGTTTACAAAATTTAAATTAAATACATTTTAACTAATGTTTTTAAACAACTTACCAAAGTAGATTAAGTGTCTTGTGAACAAAAGGTAATACTATATCCAATATTTGATACTTTCTTTTATATGAATTTTTTCGAGCTAAAAACGCCAAATTTGATCTGGGCGAGTCACAATACTTTTTCAAGCTTCCTTACTCCTCTTTTCAGAAAACGAAAAAATATTGGATTTCAACTAGTTTCACATCAGAAGTTTTCTCTTCCTTGAAAAATAAAAAGTTTTTTGAAAAATGAAAACCACTTTTCTACAAAAAGGAAATTGTGGAATATGGAATAGCAGTAACGAACGAAAATAACTAAGCTGAAGTTAATTTAAAATAAACGTCAAATGTGAGGGATATTACGAAACACGAAATGCCGTATTGATTTCTTATATCTTTGCGAATGTCAATTACGTTGAAATCATTGGATATCGGTTTCTGCGGAATAAATATCAAAAACATCTTACCCCCTCACCTTCCTCAATTTTCCTAAAATAAATTACAAACCATCAATGTAACCTGGCATCTAATTAATGGATATTGCTAGTTTATGTTCCAGTCATTTTATTGTATACATCGATGGCTTAGAGGAAAAGTGGACAGCTTTTTTGACTAAAAATCGAGGTGTCCATTTTGCCAATTAAAATCGAATTATTCACCTTTTCAGCTAATAATTTCATCGACAAATAGGATTTTTTAATAACAGCATTGTCAACGTTTTCTTCGTTAAAAACTAAATGGCAGATTAATTCAGGTAACGATAATGAGCGAATTGAGTATTGGTGACATTTGATTGCAATTGATTGAAAGAATTTTTTTATAATCATATAAATGAAATCGTGTAAGTTACCTATTCAGACCTGAATTCAGGTGACATAATATATAAAACTGAAGCAGCAAACCCGTTAGTGGAAACTTATCAAACTCAGAATCTACCTGCCGATAAATTTACTAGCTAACATTACGTACTGCATCAAAAGCTGATCACCAGGTCTCAAAGATGAGCTTAATAAGAAATTTTTGTTCCTAACTTACTTTTTGTTTCTATCCCCAATCCTAAATAGTTTTTTTTTGTGGAATTGTTCGTATACTTCTTTTCACTTTACTTAAACACTCTAATTGTCAATAAAAATCAGAATCCAGGAACAATACCTAGCGGATCTCTTACATAAAGGTCAACTCAACATTTGCGTATAGAAAATCGATCGAATTCAAATTTCGCGTCACACAGACCCACACACGGCGGGCGCCGACGGCAACAACCTAAAAAGCCCCGGAGCAATTAGCGAAAATGTTTACCCCACCGAGCGCAGCCATCAATCGAATCGTGAAAATCGGCGGGATCGTTATACCGCGCGAAAAAAAAGCGAGCACACCGCGATTGCCGCGGCGGAGGTTGAGAATTACGGTCGGACGATCAGCGGGCGTCGCGGGCCCGATAAATTATTCCGCTGGGAGCTTTCGCATCAATAGCCAATTGCATTACGCCCGGGTCCAGGCCGAGCGGAAAGTTGCTGGCCCGCACCTGCATCGCCAGCCCACATTTCCTCGGGATACGCGACCCCTACTCCTCCCCCACCGGGTGCCCGAATAATTTCGCGTTTGTCGCAGTGCCAGGGCAACGAAAGTATGAGTTGATATTGGCAAATTGCTGCGACTGTGCTGATTGCGTTGCGCCTCTTTTGTGTGGTCATTGTGGGTGTATATACGTTTATGTGTGCGTATGTGTGTGTTGGATCGTCGGGTGCGGGAGAAGAGGCCGAATTTGATTATCGGCGTACGCGCGTTTTTAGTCAGGGGCTCGTTTGAGGTAATTAGATTGATTAAGTTGTACGACGAGAAAATTCGGGGGTTTAATTCGATAATTATTGGAATAATGCCTGGGCGGGGAATATTGTACAGTTCGAATTGCGGGAAATAAATAATCGTAGGTTTGTCGTTTTTGAAATTTGTACAGGAAATTAATCATTTTTATGGTGTATTTTTTGCAAAAGTTTGTCTGTGTGACTAACAAATGGGATTTCGGACACAAATTTTAATAATATTTCTATTATTTTTACAAAGTGAATTACGTATTTGTTGTGTTATTTCTTTTATTCTTTATCGAGTTCATTAATCTGAAAAAATACCATAAATGTAGAGAGGCAAGATTGGTGTTACGTCATCAGTCTGTAATGCTTTGAGTATATCAAGTGTCATCAAACAAAAATTGGAGTACACCTCAAGTCTACGTATAGATACAATGAAAACACGCGCAAAACCAAGAATAAAAACAATAGAGTGCATTTAGAATGATTGACGTTTTCATAAAAATAAATTAAATGTCCTTTCACTGAACGTTGCTATCCATTACAATCTTTCAGAATAATTTTATCTAATAAAAGATGATTTATGCACTTAATAAAAGTAAGATTTCGATAAATCTTTGAAAAATGCTGAATATTATTGAATATCAAATTCAGAAAATTAACTTTATAAAATAAAAATTATTGAACCAAAAATCATTTCAGATATTTTATCTACGGCCTAAATCATCTGGAGTAGACTACTGATTCACACCATTAATTTTTGATGAAAAATCATATTTTTGTATTAGAGAATTATGAAAACTCTTGTCTTCTTAATACGTAGGTTTTTTTCCGATTGCAAATCCTTCAGAGCAATACTGAACGTTATAGTCAGTAATAAATTGCGTTATCGGAAATTAAATCTTGAGTAAGTAATCAATTACCTCTAATATCAGTAAAAAGTTAATGAAATTTTCTCGGTGAATTTATAAATATTTTATGCTGTGCAGTCATAGTTTCACAGATTGTTTTAAATAATTGATCAAGCAAAATTTCTTCATCCTTTTATAATTCACTTTCAATAATTTGCTTTAAAAAACTATACCGTTATTCAATTTCATCCGATACTTTGAAATAACTTTCATTAATTAGTTTCATTATTAAACAGAAACAATACAAGCCACACAACAATACACCTTCTTTAATTTGCGCGCTTTTGCATGTTTCAACGAACATCTACTAAATAACTCACAACCCCCACTATTAAATTATTCAAGAACAAAAAAAAATAAAAAATAATTCCCCTCCCAGTAGTAAAACATTAAAAAAAACCCAACTAAAACATTCCCCCACATTTAAAATTTAGCTTGCAAAACATGGCAAAACCAAGAGTATCGACCTTCCTCCACCAGCGACAGAACATCAGATATCGACGAGTCACCCGCGTCGCACCTCGGGGGTTCCCGCGAGCACAATGGAGCCGCTGCGAAAAATCACATTCACAGATCCAGCAAAAAAAAAAAAAGAAAGAACCCGGCACAAAAAACATCGACAAACCGATCGCGGGGAACCCTTGGGCTGCTTGGGACAAAAAAGGCGTACAGAGCGTCCGAGGGGGGAGAGAGCGAGACTCACCCTTGTCGAGGGTCTCTTTGGCGGCGTGTATGACCTTACGCCTCCTGAGGCCGTCGCCGGGCAGCGTCATCGGCGGCCCGTCAGCGGCCTCCTCCGCTGGTGCTGCTGGCGCCTCGTTGCACTCGCGATTGATCGGCTCGGCGGCGGCCGACCCCGCGCCGCCTGACATCGTTGTCCCGAGAACCCGGGGGCGAGCTTCGCCGGCCCCTTCGCCCTGGACTTTAGCGCTTCTACTGGCGAGACGCGGCCCAAGCCGCCGACGACGGCGACGCCGGGCGCATGCGCCGCGCGCCGGCAACGCCGCCCGCCGCCAACCCCCCTACCTTCTCACCCCCACCGGTATGTACGTATGTACGTATATGTATTGTATGTATGTACGTATATACGTACAGCTGGCACCCTCTCCAGCTTTTCGCCCTTTTCCGCCGCCGGGAATCTCTCGCGTATTCCTTTCGCAGCGTCGGCGGTGCTCTCTTTATTCCGGGGAGTGCATTCGCTATTTTTTTAAAGTTTCTTTTTCTGACAAAAAAAAAATACGCGGATACACCCGCGAGGTGAGCGCATCGCTGCGTGCAGCCTGCGCTTTGTTTAGTCTTCTTGTTTAATTCCATTCTCTCCCTGCCGCATCGAAGTTTCTCTTACGTTTTTTAAATTTTTTCCTTCACTTTTCTTTGCATTTTAAATTTTCATATGATATACGCTTTTTGCGGATAGCGCACATTCGCGTAGAATCGACTTTTTGCGGATAGCGCATATTCGCATGGAATCGACTTTTTGCGGATAGCGTATTTCCGTGTGGATTCGACTTTTTGCGCGCTTTCATTTCCTTCGAATGTTAATCTCCCCTTCCGCGATTAGTCCTTTTCCGCCTTTATCAGGTCGGCCTTTTATCTTCGCCGTGGCTTTATCGGCGCGCCTGCTTCTTCGCGAGCGTCGGGCGCCACCCGCACGCGACCTTCCCGCCAGGGGCGGATCCGCCCGGCGGTTGTAGAGCGGGAGTATCCGGCTAAACGTTTACGTCCACTTAAAGCGGGACCTGATGTAACCCGCCGGAAGCTCGTCGAAGCTGCGCGACGGTGATTTGTCCGGGCTGACTGCGATCGAACGCTCGCTCGCCTTTCGCGGCGGATTGCCGCGTTGGGGACTTTTAGGTCGTTCCGGTGGATTTTGACGGCAGGGACTTTTTTTTTTGCTAGGCGGATGTTTGGGAGGGTGTGATTAAATAAACGTAGGCTCTAATGATCCAACGAAACACACTTATTTGGAGAAAATTAGTTTTGTCAGTATTCATTGGTGGATGTCTTTGTTAATCCATATTATTAATATCACTCATTTTTGGTATTCAATTAGGAGGTTTTCTCGATCTTAATGAGTCAACGCAAGTTATTCAGGACGCTGCTGTCTTTGTTAATGTTTAGTTATTGTACTTCATGATATATTTTCTGATTTACTACCCTATTTTCGAAGTAGAAAGTCGCGAACGCTAAATTATGAATGCAGTTCGTTATAATCGTCAAAGCTTCTATTCAGAAAGAGAATTTATACCTGCCATTTTCCTTTTCCCCACTGACAGACTTGAGTTCCGCCGAAGCAGAGCAAGTAAGAACTTATTAGACTTTTCTTATTTGAGACTTTAAACACTGTAAAATTTTTCAGTTTTAGTCACAAATTATTGACAGCATATTTGTCGCCACATTGTTTGACGATCATCGATCACCTTATCGAGACGAACTTTAGGCATTGAATTGTTCATTAAAAAGGTCAGAAAATAAAATAAAAACGTCGCAATTTTCAGTAAATAATCTTTTCTTTTGTCAGACCAAAAATTTATCAAATTCATCAGTCTATGTTTAGTCCTGAAAATTAGTTTGAAAATTAGTAACAGTTCCTAGTAGAAATAGTTACCAGCGGTTAGGCAACCGTTGGCCAATATAACGTTTTTAGCGGATTTGTTAGCCAAAGAATAGGTCAACAAGTCGAAAATTTCTACCAGGGATACAGTACCGAAAAGTCGGCACGAAAAACTAATCCCCTCTTAAAAAACTGACGGTAGGATGATGTGAAGCCTTGAAAAAAGAGATTTTATTGGATAATGATTAAACATTAAATACTAAAACTAAGAAGTAAACTAACGCAAACGCGGAGATTTTTCGTAAAAACAAAACAAAGCTGCCAGAATGCCTTAAAAAAAACGAGGGGATTGCATGTGTGCGGCTTCCACTTTGAGGCGTCGGAGTTTCTGTTTCGTTGACTAATGTTTGCCCATAGCGGCCGTACATATACCCGCAAACGCAAGAGCCGCACGTATCGCTAAACTGTAGATTGGGACGAATTGAGCCGACTGATTAATCGATATCCGATCGAATTTGTTCGCTGATTGACTGGGAGGTCTGCGTGGCTCTACACGTGCGGCTCTCCGACTCCCGACTCTTGTTTTCCGCTGCGCTTCGCTAAAACGTTTATAATCGGCCGCTCGATTAATCTGTTTTTCATTTTGCATTTTATCCTTGAATATTTCTCTTTTCTCTTTTAGTTAAAAAAATATAGCAGATTTTATACTCGAGCTTTTTTTAAAGGGAATTTTAGTTCTACGGTCATTTAATCATCTAAAGAGCCTTTAATAATAAAAGGGCCGCGCGGAATAAAAGCTGTCATTACTTAGCGTTAGTGGAAATTACCCTGTAAAAGCTTCGGAAACAACTTTCCTCCCAACCAAAAATGGGTCTCGTTTAGCTCGAAAATTGCCACAAGAGTAGACATGAAATTTCCTATTTCACAGTAAAAACTTTTTTTAGCATTTCAAGACTCCGTAACCAAAGTATAGTAATAACTAAATCACGTAAAAAATTTTTCGTGTTTTTTTGTAAAACCTCCCACTCCTTCAAAAATAGAACTCGGAGTATATTTACGACTTTGCATATTCCGAAGCCTCTTTCGAATGAGCCGCACGTCCCCCGCAGGTGAACTGTATATACGCGACTACCCGTAGGGTCAAACTCTCGTTGGCGCCGAAAGGGGCCGTAGTTCGCTCGACAACTTTTCCGTATTGATTTTGCGAAAAAGTACCCAGCGTAGGAACTTGTTTGATTTTCTTTTTGCTCGGCATTAACCGAAAATATAGTGCGGACAATTCTTACGAGATAAAAAGTTATTGCGCGTCTAAAAGGACATCGAAGACGCGAAGCTGCTGGTCCGCGTCGTTATAAAGCGGGCCATTCGTCTTGGAAGAATTGCAGCGAGTGATTTATCTTGTCAAATTATTAATCCCCTCCGGCGTACAGTGCGATCTGCGAAACTTCAACTGCCTTCGCTGGATGCTGAAAATAAACAACACGATACATTCGATGTTACAAGAACCGAGCTGTTGCAACAATTTTCTGGCGATTCATAAATCATAAAAGCAACATCCTAAAGTAGATTAAAGCAGAGAAAGAATAAGATGATTCTTATGTCCGGTGAGAATGTGGATGAGGTAAAAATAAGACTGATGTTCACTGCGGACTATGTTTGAGGGGGCACAATAATTTTAAATAACAAAATGAAATATAAATATTTAAGATACAAACAAAATTTCTTTCTACTATTAGTAGATAAATTTACCTGTATTTTTGTAGGTCCAGTACCTTTTCAAAGCCCTACGATACCCATTTGCAGCAGGGAGTCTCTTCGGACTCTTAACTCACTATCCACAACATTCAAAGTGAACCGATGGACCAAATGAGTTCAAATTTGAGAAGATTGTTTTTTAATACATTACTTTTGGTATGAATTACTTTCAAAATGTAGGAGAGCAAAAAACCACTCGATTCGACTGAAAATTGAGCCAATCAAGCTTCAAATCTCGATTAGAGTGATTTTTTCTTTAATTTTTCACTCTTATACATTATAAGTGTAGAGTTACATATAATGTACCCTTACGGTGTTCATCGAAACTTTATCTTCATCATCAATACACAGTGAAAAAAAAAATTTATCAGAGGCGCTATGCATAAATAGTTCCGGTAGCTCCATTAGGCGAGTCGCCCTTTTCGGCGATCGCAGACACGCCATCTGCAGCGGCCGGGGGGCGGCTCGCCCCCGCGATCGATCTCAGACGGCCAGCCAGACCGTCTCCTCTCCGGCGGTCTGCCGCGCGCGAGAAAGGCGCACAATCGCACAGATTGCACCTCTCCAACGCGGCTTAACGCGCCACCCGCTAATGAAGGCCCGCCTCGGAGGCGCGACTAACTCACCTCGAGCACCCAAATGGACGCGCAAACGGAGGATGGAGGGGACGTTTACGAGGCAAACCATGACGTGGCTTGATAAAAAAATGCACTCGGGGGAACGAGGAAAAGAAGTTGTTTGTATGGTTTTAAGCGACTTCGGAAGCTCGCGAATTCACGAGGGTGATCGAAAGGGAGAGGCGTTGAATACAATGGCTGAGTACGGGGTGGGGCGGGAGAGGAGAGGAGGGAAGTTCGAGGAGATATTTTCCACTTGAAATTTCGTAAGAATCAGCGCGATAAGTCGTCGACCTCCGCGAGCTTTATTAGCGAAGTAGATCGGAGGCTTAATCTTTTTACGAGACCTTTTTTCCCGAGCGAGCCACGATTACGGAAGTTCACGCTCGGATAAGTTTTTTATGTAGCAATTAAAAATAAATCTCTCGGGCGTAAAAGTGCGATCAAGGCGAATTACTGCGACATTATTCATATCCTTGATTATTACTTTTTTTTTCAATTCGAGGGAATCGAGCGAACGAGAATTATTACAGCAGGAGCCGTTACAAATTTATCAGAGAAAACGTAAAAGAACTGCAGAAAAAAGGTCATAGTAAAAATTAGATCGTTCCGGAATGCCGTTGTAGGAAATGTAATGCAAGCTTTTCTCTTCTTCTTTCAGAATGGACTAAGAATGATGCAAACTTTTTGAAATTTCTGGAAAATTTTACATGTTTTTCTTTATCCTTCAGGAGATATTTTCTCACGTATAATGTGAATGCAATGGATGTGCTGGCTTAAAATAGGACAGAGTAAAGTAGACTTACTAGAAAAGAAAGTAAAAAGTAATATAGTACTCTCTGTGTGCTTTTATTATCAAACAACACTTCCAAATTTTTCAGCTATAAATTATTATATTGCTACGTGCACAAGAAGAAACATCACATTAGGAATGAATCACACTAGAATCCGAAGCATCATAAATTAATTTGAAGTGATTTTGTACGGAACATTATTCGTTATATTCTTCACTTTATTTTTCTTATCAGTTCAACGACAAATGCAATGGTCGAAACAGCATATCCGATGAACAATAAAGAAAAAGCAAATATAATTTCATCACTAAGCTTTTTAGGTGTGTAAGGTTTTGCCGACTGTCTAATGTAGTAACTGTACTCTTCACGCTCGTGAAATAATCGATACAATCCTGCTTCGCAAATTTTCATCAGAATTTTACTAACCTTCGAAAGGAGTGGCCAATTAGGAGTAGCCGTAAATGAGACCGGTCTTTCTAATAAAGGAAATCTTGAAATGTGTACTACGTCACTTCCATTACCGCCGTACATTAATTTCAAAATTTCTTCATCAAACGATAAACAAGCGACTTTCTTTCCGTTCAACAAATTACTGATGCAATTACTGTAAGTGCTAACTTCAAAATGTTGTTTCACTTCTTCTTGGATTATTAATTCCTTGAATTCCGGGCCAGCGTAAATTTTAATGTCTGAATTTAGTAAATCGTTTATTGAATCAATTTGATGATCGCTAAACGGAACAGTTTTAAATGCAGTTATTATACTTTCGATGAAAGTGTCCATGCAAAAAATAAGCAGAAATAAAAAGGAGAAGCAAAATCTTCCAGAAAATGATTTTGGTACGTGCACGGTGGATGCTTGCCGAAACATCCGTAGAAATTCCAATACACAGTAAGATAGTGGTTTTTTTAAAAGATATTTCAAAGCAAGAATGCATACGGTACAGCAGGCGAAGAAATACAACCAAAACTTGAAAGAAAAATATTTAAACAATTGCATCTTTTCTGGTACTTTTTTAGTCACCATGTACGTTTCGTCTATTCTAAATGAATAAGTCTGCAGGTTCCAATAATTTCGCATTTGCATAGTATTCAATTCAATATCCATTTTATCATACACGATGTCATTCAAATAACCCTGAGGTTTCCCATCAGCGTCAATGAAACCAAAAAAAGAGAAAATTTTAAAAGTGAAAGATGCGTTTACAGTAGAAAACACTAACGAAAATAAATCAGCTGTGCTTCCTCGGAACGCGCTAAATCCTGTCTTATTTTTTACGATATGAATTGTAAGTTCATCTATGCTATTTAAACAAGCTCCAACTTTTAAGTTGTACAAATTCATATTCTTGGTTTTATCAAAGCGCATACTATTGCATTGAGAGGTATCTAAATCAGAAATTTATAGTAATTAAAAATAAATTTATAAAAACATTGTTGTGTGCACTTTGCATCCTTACGAACAATATACTATTACTTAATTTTGCATACTTCAAATAAGTCTTAGTACTTACGATCAGAATAAAATGATTCAGTAATGGAATGCACGAGTAGAGTCCACCCAGGAGACTGCTCACTTATTCCTTCACTTATATTCCAAAAGTTAGAAGATGCACCAGAAAAGGGGTTGAAAGAATACAGATGTAATCCATTTCCTGCGTAACCGCAAACGTAAATTGCAGATAATATTTTGAATTTCCAGAGTAAGGATAAAACTTTTTTTGCTAATCCACAGCCACTCTCCAAGTTTTCATTAATAATCAAAAACAATGCCTCATGATTCCACCAGTGCGATTTTCTTAAATTTTGTAGAACCAATAACAGTGCAGAGATGGACGATAAAATAATATTAACATTCATCACCGGGTAATTCATATGTTCAAGGTCCTTCAATGTAAGTAATAGAGGTGGGCGCTTGTTCTTCAGAAAAATATCACTTTCTTCCAATTGTATTAAAATATAAGTAGTAAAAGTATAAGAAAAAATGTGACTGTCATAATACAAATCTTTGCCCATTGTCCAATTGCCAATTAAGAGTGTCGTCTTCGTAGTCTCGTCAAAGCATTGTTGAATGATACCCTATAGAGAGCAATGAAAATAATGTAGTTTTTCCGTTATCGGAAAAAAGTTTAAATAAACATGAATACCATTGTTTTAAAGATAAGGTTGTCCTGTTTTGAAAATTGAAAAACATTTGTTCTTGTTGATTCGATATTTTGCATGATACAGAGTAAACTGTACAATTGAAAAAAAGTTTGCAATACCATTTTATTTTGCAGCTACTGCAAGTATGACTTGTGCACTAAAATGACCCAAGGAGCTTCTTGCGAGCATTTAGAGCTAAAGCGCATTTGACATATTTTGCAATTATGTATTTATTAGTCCTTGAAAACTGGAAAATTTCAAAATTTCTTTACTATGTAATTCCGGCTAATTTGCATTACTACACTACCTTTAAAGGAATGCAGAATGGGAAGGTCATTTTTCACATAAAAGTTTACCCACTTAGACAGTCCTTGACAATATATTCAATAACAAAGCGTTTAAGACTACCTTACAATGCTTTAAGTAAAACAATTTGAGGATATCTTTTACATAATTTCCTGAAAACATTTTTACACAAAACATAAATGCAATATATTTGATGAAACATATCTAACGAATAATAACGATAAAAATACATACAACGCGTGCATATAATATCTATTTAATTTCAAACATCAGATGACAACAAAACATAAATGTCACACGTTTAAATGGTCCTTTTTTCGTGGTAACAGTTTTTCAAACATAAATGCAACAGTTGACAAAATACACCCGATGAGCAATAATGAAAATGCAACTTCAACTTCGTCACTGATCTCTTTCGGTCTGTAACTTTCTGCAGATTGTTTGGTACCATTATTTGGTCGTATGTTTCGCGAAAATAATTCATTGAACCCTGACTCAAAAATTTTCAAGCCTCTATCACTGACCTGTGAAAGTAGTGGCCAATCAGGAGTAGCTGTATACGCTAAAGCTCTTCTAAACATGGGATTTTTTGAAATGTGCAGCATGTAACTTGCATTACTTCTACACATGAAATCAAAAACAATTTTTTCCACTGCTAAACAACACACTCTTTTCTTTTTTAATAATTCATTAAAACAATTTTCGAAGGACTCGTCATAAAATCGCTTTTGTAACTCATTTTGCAAAATTAATTCTTTGAGATTATATCGTGCATAAACAGTAAGATCAGAATTTATTAAATCCCTTATTGAATCAATTTGAGCAATTCTATCAGGAACTGTTTTAAATGCAGTAAGTACACTTGTTATGAAAGAACTCTTATAGAAAATAAATAAAAACAGAATACAGAATCCAAACTTTTTAGAATATGATTTTGGTACATATTCGGTAGAAGTTAGAATGAACATCCGTAAAAATTCTAATACGACATATAATAGTGGTTTCTGCAAAAGATATTTTAGAGTAAGAATACACGCGATGTAATAACCGAATAAGTATATAAGAAATTTGAGGGAGACAGTGTTTGAAAGTATCATTTGCTGTGGTCTTTTTATTGTCACAGCATAATATTTAGCAACGTCAACCGGATAAGTCTGTAAATTCCAATAATTGCGGCTATACATTATAACTGATGTAATATCAAGTTGCTCGAACATTAAATCTTTCAAATATGATTGTGGTTTGCCGTGGGTGTCAATAAGTCCAAAGCGAGAATAAAGTTTAATGGTGAAAGTCACGTTCATGTTTGAAAATATTAACCGAAAAAGCTCAGCTGAAATGCCTCCAATTATACTGAAACCAGACTTATTTTTATTAATACTAATTATAGAACTATGCTCTTTTATAGTTGCAATGCCACTTTTTATATTGTAGGAATTCATATTCTTGGTTTTATCAAAAATCATGCTATTGCATTGAGACGTACCTGAGTCAAAAATGAATAGTGTTTAGGAATGAAGAACGTAATTCGTAAATACACAGTTCAAATAAAAAGTAAGAATTCGAAATTTTATAGAGAAGGAAAATTAATTAAGACTTACGGTAAAAATAAAAAGATTCGTTGATGGGATGAACGAGTAGAGTCCACCTAGGATCGTGTTCACTTGCATCCTGACTTACACTCCAAAAGCTCGAACGTAAGTCAGAAAATGGATTGAAAGAATACAGAAACAATTTATCTTCTGGATATCCGCAAAGGTAAATAGCAGATAATATTTTGAACTTCCAAATCAAGGTTAAAATATCTTTAGCTAATTCACATCCATTTTCAAAGTTTTCATTGATGATTAGGAAGAAAGCTTCGTGATTCCACCAGAATGACTCCCTTAGAGATTGCAGGACTAGCAGTAGTGTGGAGGTGGACGATAAAATAATATTGACATTCGTGACGGGATAATTTATATATTCAAGCTCCTTAACCGTAAGTCTAAGACGAGGTCGTTTTCTGCTTAAGAAAATGTCGCTTCGGTCTGACTGAATTAGAATGTAAGTGGTAGAAGCAAATAAGGTATACTCTGAATTATAAAAATCATCGTTGTACGCCGTCCAATTCCCAATAAAGAGAGTAGTTTTTGACTTTTTCTCGAAACATTGTTGAATAATTTGCTAAAAAGGTACATCGAAAATAGTATTTCAAACGTTTAATTTCTATAAAAGGATGTTAATAGATATTGAGGTTGTATACAATTGTCTCAAAAATACGGTTACCCCTTGATGAAAATTGAAAATTATTTAGTGCTGTTGTTCCGATACCTTGCAGGATAAATGAAAGGACATGCAGCTGAGTAAGAATATGTATTTCCATTTTAGTTTTGCGGCAACTGATGTATCACTTCTGATGAACAAATGTAGACTGAATAAGGGAAACAAATAGTCGTCTATAAAAATTAAAATTATTTTCTTAGCTATTTATTAAAATTACATGTTGGGGTAATTTACACTTTTTTTCTGTTCCTTGAAAAATTGAGCTGCATTTATGTTTCTGTAATTTGAGTACTTTGTAGTTATGTCCTCTGCAAGTCATTATCCAATATGGCACAAAGTATTCCCGGATGACTTCGAGTAAAAAGAAATTTATCAGGCTGTCGTTGTAGGAAATGTAATGCAAGCTTTTCTCTTCTTCTTTATTATGCTTTTTTTTACCAATTAATTTTTCATCTATAAATTATTATATTGCTAAATGCACAAGAAGGAACATCACACTAGGAACGAATCACACTAGAATCCAAAGAATCATAAATTAATTTGAAAAGATTTTGTGCGGAACAAGTTTTATTCCACATATTCTTCACTTTATTTTTCTTATCAGTTCAACGACAAATGCAATGGTCGAGACAGCATATCCAACGAACAATAAAGAAAAAGCAAATATAATTTCATCACTAAGCTTTTTAGGTGTGTAAGGCTTTGCCGACTGTCTAATGTAGTAACTGTACTCTTCACGCTCGAGAAATAACTGATACAATCCTGCTTCGCAAATTTTCATCAGAATTTTACTAAACTTCGAAAGAAGTGGCCAGTTAGGAGTAGCCGTAAATGAGATCGGCCTTTCTAATAAAGGAAATCTTGAAATGTGTATTATGTCACTTCCATTACCGACGTACATTAATTCCAAAATTTCTGCATCAAACAATAAACAGCAGACTTCATTTCCGTTCAACAAACTACTGATGCAATTTTTATAAGTGCTGACTTTAAAATTTTGTTTCACCTCTTCTTGGAATATCAATTCCTTGTATTCCGGGCCAGCGTAAATTTTAATACCCGAATTTAGTAAGTCGGTTATTGAATCAATTTGATGATCGCTAAACGGAACAGTTTCAAATGCAGTTATTATGCTTTCGATGAAAGTGTCCATGCAAAAAATAAGCAGAAATAAAAAGGAGAAATAAAATTTTCCAGAAAATGATTTTGGTACGTGCACGGTGGATGTTTGGTTAAACATCCGTAGATATTCCCATACACAGTAAGACAGCGGTTTTCTTAAAAGATATTTCAAAGCAAGAATGCATACGGTACAGCAGGCGAAGAAATACAACCAAAATTTGAAAGAAAAATATTTAAACAATTCCATCTTTACTGATACTTTTGGAGTCGCCATGTACGTTTCGTGTATGTTAAATGGATAAGTCTGCAGGTTCCAATAATTTCGCAATAGCATAGTATTCAATTCAATATCCATTTTATCAAACATTACGTCATTCAAATATCCCTGAGGTTTTCCATCAGTGTCAATGAAACCAAAATCGGAGAAAATTTTAAAAGTGAAAGATGCGTTTACAGATGAAAACACTGCCGAAAACAAATCAGCTGTGCTTCCTCGGAATGCGCTAAATCCTGTCTTATTTTTTACGATACGAATTGTAAGTTCGTTTTTACTATCTAAACAAGCACCAACTTTTAAGTTGTACAAATTCATATTCTTGGTCTTATCAAAGTGCATACTATTGCATTGAGTGGTATCTAAATCAGAAATTTACAGTAATTAGAAATAAATTTATAAAAACATATTACACTTCTTTACAAAATTGGTACAATTGTTGTGAGCACTTTGCGCCCTTAACAAACAATATACTATTGCTTAATTTTGCGTAATTCAAATAAGTCTTGGTACTTACGATCAGAATAAAATGATTCAGTAATCGAATACACGAGCAAAGTCCACCCAGGAGGCTCACTCATACCTCCACTTATATTCCAAAAGTTAGAAGATGCACTAGAAAAGGGGTTGAAAGAATACAGATGTAATCCATTTCCTGCGTAACCGCAAACGTAAATTGCAGATAAAATTTTGAATTTCCAGAGTAAGGATAAAACGTTTCTTGCTAATCCACAGCCGCTCTCCAAGCTTTCATTGATTATCAAAAACAAAGCCTCATGATTCCACCAGTGCGACTTTCTTAAATTTTGTAGAACCAATGATAGTGTAGAGATGGACGATAACATAATATTAACGTTCATCACCGGGTAATTTATATGTTCAAGGTCCTTCAATGTGAGTAATAGAGGCGGACGCTTGTTCTTCAGAAAAATATCACTTTTTTCCAACTGAGTTAAAATATAAGTAGAAAAAAAGTGACTGTTATAATACAAATCTTTGCTCATTGTCCAATTGCCAATTAAGAGTGTCGTTTTCGAAGTCTCGTCAAAACATTGTTGAATGATACTCTATAGAAAGCAACGAAAATGATGTACTTTTTCAGTTTTCAAAAAAAGTTTAAATAAACATGAATACCATTGTTTTAAAGATAAAGTTGTCCTGTTTTGAAATTCGAAAGACATCTGTCCTTGTTGATTCGATATTTTGTAGGATACAAAGCAAACCGTACAAGTGAAAAAAAGTTTGCATTGCCATTTTATTTTGCAGCGACTACAAGTATGACTTATGCACTAATATGACCCAAGTAGCTTCTTGCGAGCATTTAGAGCTAAAGCGCATTTGACATATTTTGCAATTATATATATTTATTAGTCCTTGAAAACTGGAACATTTATGTTTTTATTTCTTTACTCTGTAATTCCGGCTAATTAGCGTTATTACACCATCTGTAAAGAAATACAAAATAGGAAGGTAATTTTTCAAATAATAGTTTACCCACTTAGACAGTCCTTGACAATATATTCAATAACAAAGCGTCGAAGGCTACCTTACAATGCTTCAAGTAAAACAATTTGAGGATATTACTTGAGTCAAATTTATCACTCATTTTGGTTGCAATACCCGGGATAAAATAATCACGTGATTTAATCACCTGATTAATCAGCTGATTTATCAGGTGATTAATCATGTGATTTTTGTCCCA